>MJUU01000534.1:163303-179716 GCA_002080025.1 Modiolus philippinarum | reverse complement strand
TCAGCTGAACTCTTCATTTCATATACAATAATTAATACGATTATTGATCAGTGTCACAGGGGCGATTTATGGAGATTTGAATTATAGATATCAATAATTCGAATTATGGAGATTTGAATTATAGATATCAATAAATCGAATTATGGAGATTTGAATTATAAATATCAACAAATCGAATTATGGATATTTGAATAATAGATATTTAAAAATGAATTATAGATATCTATAATTAGTGTCGAATTATAGATATAAATAATTGAATTATAGATATTAAAAAATGAATTATAGATATTAATAATTCGCACTATTTGTTAATATCTATAAATGATTTATTGATATTTAAAAGTGATTTATAGATATCTATAAATCATTTATTAATATCTATAATTCATTTATAGATATCAATAAATAGGGAATAAATTCCATAATACTGAATACGCGAAATGAAAGGTGTGGGAACGGGTGCAAAAGGGCAAATGAAAGACACTTACATTTGCTAAAAAATATTCTAAAAAATGTTTTATGTGTTTCATATAATACATATATACCATAAAATACGCTCGAAACTATAAGGTTTACTATGTTTTGATAGGAATGTCACAGCGAGACTTTTGTGCGTCTCCTGTGCAGATAAGATGGGCGCTGGCCTGGCGCCGTGCACACAGCAATAAAATGTCACAATAAAACGAAGTCATGGTGATGGGCAATAACTCTTGCAACACAGACTCTGGTTACTTCAATATATGATTTAATAAATCCAACAATGAATATATAACTTTGACAAATAATTAACAGAACTTTACAGAGATGGTCTATACAGTTCGATACTGAAATCCAATCTGAAGTTTTTTTAGTATACAAAACGTATTTATGATTATTTACATTGATTGTATTGACATGACAAATTTTACTTAAAAGGGCGATAAATTCTATTAACGGATTATAGGTAGCTTAGCACAAGGTGGAACAAATACATGTAATAACAATACATACAAAAACGGACAAATAAGGAAATCTGGACAAAGAAGGAAATTCTAGAGCGAACAGAGCCGCTAATTAATATACACATTTTAACACGAAAACAGGGATTAATATTATGACACGATTAACTCAATTGTCTAAAAGACGTGAAATATTATAGCACCTAAAATACTTGCTAATCAAATTCTTAAAATAAATAATTTCCTATATTTTAAATATTTTGAAATGTCCGAAATGTTTATACCTTTTTTACAACACGACAGGAACAAAATTAATTTCAAGAAACACAGACAGAAAATGCATTACAAAAGCGAATTTATTCCTACCGGTATTCAATGCTCTGGGAAGGCTGTGCTCGACCAAATGTCCTGTTCCTTGATTTTAGTCCATTTGAAGGAAAGAGACAAGTAACATGACATTCATTATATTTTCGAAAGGCCGGGATCTGCCGCATTTAAATTCGAGAAAGCGGGTTGCTACAGAATATGGTTTACTTCAAAGTAAATTTTACGGTTCTGACTTTTCATTATTTTCATTTCATATATTTACTTATCATTATTTTCGATAGAACAAATGCAATTTTCTTTGAATTTTATAATACCTAGATCAGAATGGGGAAAATCATTTTCATGTCAGAACTTTTTAATATACAATTATAGTCTGTGTATGAGGTCGATATAACATCGTATCGACCTCATTCACAGACTAAAATTGTTATATTATTAATTTACAGAAACACTGAAAAGACAATTTTTATCCTTGTCTAAATAATTAAATGCAAGATGCATTTGAGAGATTTCAAAAATTAATATTCAAAAGTTAAAACACTATAATATAATTACAGTGTGTATAGAAGATACATGTAATTGATTCTTAAAAAATACATCAAAATGAATTGAGCAACATTCATAGAAACTTGCCATAGTCATGACTAATTTTAGTAACATGCGATATAACTTTTTGATATACTGTTTTCTAGTCAATTTCTAAAAATACAGTAGGTCATGTGATCAGTTCTCCACTAATCAAATTTCTCAAACGATATCAAATTAATAATATTGTTCAATATATACAATTTTTAGTCATATTTATTGAGGTATCAAATTTTTCAAACAATATGCCCAGGATAAATGTATCTTCAGATTTCGAAAACGGATATTGTGCACATGAACCTCTCCCCTTCATCCGTTTTATGTTTACAATTCTTACACCCAGCAAGTAATCATTAGCTATACTTTACATAGAGAGATCACAAAGATTATGTCGCTACAACGTACATATGTACTTTAAATGAAGTTGAAGATGAAAGGCATTTTATTGTTAGCTTTCCATTGTATAACAAACAGTGAATTTTACTATTTGATAAAATAGATCTCTTTGCACAGATTTTAAAAATCTAACAAGGGAATCAAATTTTTTTGGACATTCACAAATGAACATTTACAACTCTGATACATCTTGGTAATTTTATTACAGAATGTTTTGAAATTAGAAACCAATGGAGACCAAATGAATGATTTCCTTTGTAATATTTTGCTTATTGTTATATATGTCATATTTGAAGTAAGACACAAGCATAATATGTCAGGCTCTGTTCCTGCCCTTCACTGCCGTAGCTGACCAGTAGTGGTCTATTTTTGTTTGTTGCATTATAATCATACTGTATTTTGTTGTATTAAGATGGCCCTTACGGGTTCTCGATAAGTATGATAAACATTCTTATTCTTATACTTTATCTAAAGATTTTTTTCCAATAATTCTGTATGTGGGACTGAAAAAAACGTGATGTTTGTGGCAAAAATCACTTTTGAAAGCCGTAAGACGGTATGAATAAATTGATAGACAGTTGAAAGTTCTAGTTTTCACTCTCGGTTAACAAAAATGTGCTCAAAATTCAAAACCAAAAATCTACACCCTCCCCCGAAAAGTTAAATAGTGGTACTTTTCGTTATTACCAAATATTTTTATTTGAATAAAAAATATATGCATATATTAAAAGAATATATAATAAAAAAGAGTATGTTGCTTAAAAAGTTCTGCTTTCTGCGTTTTTACAATCATTTAAATTTTCAAACAATATACCGCTGATAATTTCCATGTAAAAAACACCATTAAGCCACAAATTTTCAATGAAATAGTAAAAAAAATATATATATCATTTAAAGGTATGCCAATCTTTTCCTTATAATTTTATTATATATTCTTTTTCGTTTTGGAAACCTTCCAAAATGCATATATTTTTTATTCAAATAAAAATATTTGGTAATAACAGAATGGTTATGTTATATCGACCTCATACACAGACTATAATTGTATATTAAAAAGTTCTGACATGAAAATGATTTTCCCCATTCTGATCTAGGTATTATAAAATTCAAAGAAAATTGCATTTGTTCTATCGAAAATAATGATAAGTAAATATATGAAATGAAAATAATGAAAAGTCAGAACCGTAAAATTTACTTTGAAGTAAACCGTATTCTGTAGCAACCCGCTTCCTCGAAGTTAAATGCGGCAGATCCCGGCCTTTCGAAAATATAATGAATGTTTAGTTTAAACTTATTTTATTTGTATAATATACAAAAAGGATTGGACACAAGTTAAACAAACTTATGAAGCACTCTCCTTTTATACAATTTTTACAATAATAATGCATGCTTATTATACAATATTATGTTATAAATAATATCTTATCACAATCAATAGGAATGGTGAAGAAATGAAAGATTTTAAGGAAAAAAAAGATTTTAAATGAAAAGAAAGAGAACAGTAATTTTTTTATGTCTGTGGATCAATGTATATATTACGTACTACAAAGGGTTGTTATACTGCAAGGAATCTTTTGGTACTCTTTATGTAATCAAATACATTTTTGAAGACACACTCATTTTGTTCATTTGTTAATACTTTATTTCCTGACGTTACAAGCTTTAGATCAATAGAGCATTCAGCGGGTAGCCAATTCAAACTATTGAAAAGAATGTTACGTTGTTCATCATATTTTGGACAACAGAAGAAGAAATGATAGGAGTCTTCCTGCCTGTATCCACAGCTACATAAAGGGTCGGGTATTAAATTGACCCTACAGAGATCATAATTCAAAAAACTAGCTGAGCATCTGAACTGAGTTAGCAAGATATTTAATTTTCGGGGTCCGTAAGAATAATACTTTGGAATAACTTTTTCACCAGACATCTTATTAAGTTCTGTTTTAAACTTCTGTAAGGAACCTGACTGGCGGATACTAAGATTCAAGCTATTCCATTGTCTTATACTTGATGGAAAGAATGAAACGTTAGTAATTGTAAGCCTGCAGAACGGCAAAATAATATCTTCACCGTTTCTTAGTGGATACACAGTTGTGCTTTGTATATTAGGAGGCAACAAGCTACTTAGATACGGAGGAACATTTCCATTTTTTATATTGTAAAACATTTGAATTCTACGTTTTTTACGACGTTCCTGTAATGGTTCCCATCCTAATTCATCATATATACGATTTATATTCGTAAACATAGGAAGACCTGTTACGATTCTCGCAGCTTCCAGCTGCAACTTTTCAAGTTTATTTGCACTTCCAATTCCACACCCATCCCAGACTTCACTAGCATATTCAAACAAGGGACGTATAAAAAATAAATATAATTTCTCTAAATTTGACCTGCTTAGTTTATATTTTAGTTTTCTCAAAATGTTAACATGTCTGGATACCCTGGATACAATATTATCTATATGGACTGTCCATTTAGCATCACTATTGAAAGTGACGCCTAGGTGTTTATGAGACTCGGTTACTTTAATATTTTTCCCATCGAAAGAAAAGTTTAAGTTTGGTTTTTCTAAATTTGAAAAGAGCATAATTTCCGTTTTCTCAGGATTAAAAGACATAAGCCAGCGCCTAGACCATTCGTCAAGCTCCTTCAAGTCGTGATTAATCACAGATTCAATTTGTGATCCTTCAGGACTTGAATAGTTGAAGGATGTATCATCGGCAAACAATCTCGTCAACGAAATGAGGGTATCAGCAATATCATTTATATATAATATAAAGAAAAGGGGACCCAATACCCAATACCGACCCCTGGTGGACTCCTGCTAACACAGTACTCAATGAAGATGACGATTCTCTTAATACTACCCGCTGTTGTCTCTTAAATAAGTAGCTGTGAAACCAGGCAAGTATTCCTCCGTCTATTCCAAATGATCTCAGTTTGTGTATTAAGCCTCGATGCCAAACCTTGTCGAACGCTTTAGAGAAATCACAAAAAACGAAACATGTCATCTCTTTTTGTTCTAGGGAGTGTAAAATGCAATTGTAAATTTCTATCAATTGGTGGACAGTAGAGTTTTTTGGGAGGAAACCGGACTGATATTGATATATCAGTTTTTCTTTTTGTAAATGATTGTAAACATATTTATAAATTACCCGTTCCATTATTTTTCCAACACAACTTATCAAAGAAATCGGTCGATAGTTAGACGGCAAAGAATCATCTCCCTTTTTGAAGACTGGAATGACATTAGCAATCTTCCAGTCATCAGGAAATTTACCTGTTTGAAGAGATTTATTAAAAATTATTTTTAGGGGAACAGCAATTTTTTCAGGACATATTTTCAACATTTTATGGCTTATCTTGTCTGGCCCTGAAGCTTTATTTGGATCCAACGCTTGGATAACATCTACAATATCTTGAATATATACGACTATATGACTTAATTTAACTTCAGTCTTTGATGAAATGTTAGACAATTGTATATTCTCCTCATCTAGTTTTGAGATTAAGCAAAAAATATCTATTTAGTAAATCACATCTTTCATCATCTTCATACACTATACTTATATCAACATCAGTTTCAAGAATATTTTGAAATGGGGGACAGTGTATGAATCTTTCTTTGATTTAATGAGCATTTTCATGATTTTCCAATATGCCTTGGGGTTGGCAGTATTTTCCAAAATCATGTCATCAATGTTTCTTTCAAAGTTTTCTTTTGCTATTTTCTTTAAATTATTTACTTTTTTCCTCTGCTGTTTGTACCTCACTACATCCACCTGTCGTTTGGATTTAAGTGTTTTTTTTCTAAATCTGTCTCGTTTTCTTATTTCCTTTCGTATTTCGGAAGTAAACCATGCTTTATCATTATGTCTTATAGTAACTAGTTTAGATGGGATGCACTCCTTTGCAGCAAGAAGAAATGTTTCAGTAAATATTTTGCACATATCATTTACATCCTCCTGACCAGAGAGGAGTGCATACCAGTCGATAGAACCGATATTTTGTGAAAATTTTTCAAAGTCAGTTTTGTTATATAGCCATACCTCTCGTTGAAAAGATTTAGTAATTGGCTTTGGACATTTTATAAACGCTAGTGCCGCATCATGATCGCTGATTTCTTGTGGAATATTAATGAACAAATCAATGAATCCGATATTAAAATCGGGTCTAATAACGTCTCACTGTGATCAGTTACTCGTGTCGGTTTATTTACAACATTTTCTAGGTTAAATACTTCAAATAATTTGTTATTATAAGTTTTAAACAAGTCAGCGTTCATATCCCCCGTTATTACGATGTTTTCACTAATATTGAACGCCATCCCTATAGCATGTGTAGACCGTGTCCAAAACCCGCCCTCGGAGAAATTTGATCTATAACAGGTACACAATAGGAACGACTGACCATGACCTCGGACATGAAGCCACATGGTTTCATCAAATGCGTTTTCAAGTTCATTTTTTCGGATAATGCTAAAATCAGGCTTTGAATATACAGCCAGTCCCCCACCATGGTCGCTTCTGTCGGATCTAAAAATTGATTTTGAGAAGGAGTCAAGTTCAATATCTTCATTGCAAATATTTCCGCTCAAGTGAGTTTCTGATAAAGTAATGATGTCGAATTCATCCATAAAGTTTTCAATAAAATCCAATTTATTTCTTATACTTCGAATATTTAGATTGCATATGGAAATGGTATCAGGAATATTAGACGGTGTACTCGATGTGGACCCATTATTTATTCTAGGACCAGGATTAAGTTCAACATTCCCAATAATTAGTATGTAGTGAAGTACAAACAACAGGAATACAATATTTATATCAGGACAAACACTTTGGAGAATAAATAATGACAAGACTAGATAGGAGCATTTCAAATTTGTAAGTAGAATTTCTGAAAAAGTAGACTTGTACCTTGAAGTTCCTTTTACAAGATTCCTTTGTCTTAAGTTAGATATCCCTATAGCTGCCCTATAGTCCTGAATACTATTACCCATTTGGCTCTTTATGAAAAATACACAGGACTAATAGGCAGCTACAGGTAGGTAAATATACAAATGATCCACAGACATTTGAACATGACTTTTGTAAGAAACAAAAAGAAAACATCAAACATACATATGTAAACAAATACAACAAATATATACAAATATATACAATCAGAGATATGCAAAAGCTGTTTTCCGAGAGAAAATGGGATGCTGCTGTTGTTATTTATATCAAATATTATCAAAGATGATTTAACTTTTACTTTTTATTTTATTTTATTTTTTTTATCTTTTGGAGAGGGGGTGGAAAATATCATGAGTTAGGTGTGTAATATAATGAGAATAAAGAGAGGAACAGAAAGCGAGATAATCTATAGTTTCACTCCAGCTTGGGTTGAAAGTATTGTATAACTGCAAACTCAGAGGCTTAGAAAGCTTGGGATGCAGTTGTACAGGCCTAACAAAAATCCATTCAGTATAAATTTAACAATAAATATAGAGAAATGTACTTATATAAAGGACAGAGGGTGAGCGTGGTGCGCCTTTTTGTCTGGATTGATAGTTCTGCAGGATTGCAACATCAGAGGCTTAGAAAGCATGTGATGCAGATCCTGCAGGCCTAGCAGCAATCCAGATCAAAACAACGCTCATAATGAATGTCATTGTACTTGTCTCTTTCCTTCAAATGGACTAAAATCAAGGAACAGGACATTTGGTCGAGCACAGCCTTCCCAGAGCATTGGATACCGGTAAGAATAAATTCACTTTTGTCATGCATTTGCTGTCTGTGTTTCTTGAAATTAATTTTGTTCCGATCAAAACATAAATAAACCTTATAGTTTCGAGGTATCTTATGGTGTATATATATGTATTGTATGAAACACATAAAATATTTTTTAGAATATTTTTTTAGCAAATGAAAGTGTCTTTCATTTGCCCTTTTGCACCCGTTCCCAAACCTTTCATTCCGCATTTCAGTAGTAAAGAATGCAATATGTAGAGAGATATACATGTTAAAATGATATGATAAATTTATATACCGAAGTTACTGTTAATCTAGATTCTGCATAAACGCATTTCGACAACTTATGTCTCTTCAGTGCAGATCAAATCAAAATATTTGGAAATCCATATATCTAAATACGTGTAAAATCTAATAGAACAAATTACCACTATTTCATGTTTAGTTTGTTGACTATTTTGATCGTTATCCTATCTATAAAAATGTATCATAGGAGCGTAACAATATGTACTTCTGAGGAGTTATCAAAAGAAAAACAATCTAAATAGCGGCATTTGGTAACGTCCCACCTTAACATAGATCGAACGTCTGCGTAGCGTTTTGGCGATCTTTGTCAGATTAGTTTCAGTTCTTCATCATCTAAAAAGGTGGAAAGAAAGGAGTGGTAGGACCCAAATAACTTACAACAAAAGTATATTTCAAATCATCCATGTCAGTATAATGTTGAAAAAATCAGCGATGTATATTGTACATTCCTTTGGAATATTTACATGTTCTTTTATTATTCATTTTAATAATACATGCGGTACTAGTTAATTACAAGGATGTCCATAAGAAACTACTACACATCGCACAAAGTTTTTGTATAACGCACCTTTGGTGTTCGTCTAATGTGTGCATTAGATCTGTGCATTACAGATCAACAACACGTTGGTGAACGTTGAAAATTTTGAACATGTTTGAAATTTTCCGACACGCTAAACGTTCAATAAGCATGTACACGTGTGTCAATGTTTTCGTAAAATGTTAAGGACGCGCCCCTAACTTAATCAACGCATGCCACCTCGTAGGAAAATATTCTCTCGCGTCTGCAAACGCTGGCGCTATGGCTTATAGTGTGACATGGTCATAAGAATAATGTTTTGTTACTCCGTTTCATTAGTACCGCAACAAACAACATGAGAATTAAAGAAATAGTGTGTTTACTTTATCCGGATTATAATTAAGTGTTGACTGTATATATCATTTCGTGATATTCAATTAATACTCGTAAGTTCTTGTAGTTCTGTGAAAGAAAACATTTGAGTCAGAAAATATAATTATCAAACACCGATTTATAAAGCAAAGCCCATACTGATTGTATGGAGGAAAATGTCTTAATTCGTAAAAAGAGCTAAAAATGTTGACAGTATCCTACTTTGATTTGTATATTTGTTGAAGTGTTTCGCAAAAGATGTTTTCTTACACTTCTAAGCAGTCCGTATTCCGTATACTTATAAGAATTCAATACCATTCCCTTAAAAGAGACTAAAGTACAAAAACTAAGGCTGAAGCGGTCATTTTTCCCTGCCAAAATGAATTCTGTGTCCGACGTTACTCACGTGATTGCAATCCCTGTATTCGTAGTGAGTGGAATATAACGACTGGATTATTCGGGTTAAGTTTTTAGAGACATTGTTAAAAATGGATAACAGGAAACACCTACAATGGCTGAAAATTATAATTACATGCAACAATTTGCAAGGGAACTACACAAGAAAAACACGTATAAGACAAAAGACAAACGTAGACAACGATAGGAACTCGGGACAGCCGGACTTGGTACCGGCACTAGCAAAAGTCAGCGGTAGGGTTAAACCGGTTTATGGGTACCCAAACCTCCCCTCTATCTGTCCCGTTTCCCTATAGTATAAAAAACATACGAATAAAACCCAATACAGGTAGACTACTAACTCCATGACCACAATCTTGAAAGGAAAGAAAAAGACAATACGTAATTTTGAAAGATGGGTCAAGGAGTGCTCGCCGCTAAACTGCCGGCTAGCTCAAGGAGCCTAGTCTGCTGGTAGAACACTGTCGCACTACGGAAGAAAACTTCCCGAAGGGTTTGGTCAAGAATCATCATAAATTTCAGTAGACATCGGCAGTATCAGTGAGAGGCCAGTATGTGTGTAAAATTTTCAGGTCACTAGGTCTCAAAGCTAATTTAACGGATGCAAGCAGAATATCTTGCAAATATCCCGTATTACGTAAAGAATGTAAGTTACGTCCCAGCTTTTCTGGATTTTTAATCAATTTCTGGCATTTTTAACAACATTTCCGAAAAATTGAGGACTAGAAATGCCCATAGTAATAAGGTGCTTACAAGTAACGCCATATTTAGATATATCATGTTCATATCTATTACAAAACTTCTTAAATAGTGTCCTTATTCAGATAGGTCGTGCTTCACTCCCGATGGTAAAATTTTGATTTTAACATGCTCGTTGCACTTCCATTTCGAAATTTTTTGGTCAGCAAAAGAGCATTACAGGTATTTCTATTCCCTCCAATAGCTGTGGCTTTTTTTTTAACGATTTTTATATGGATTATTCCTTTTCATCCAAAATTTATTTACGTATTCGCGTATTCACCCACAAGTTTTTTACGAGTAGATTATGCCCCGTGATTTATATACCAATTTTATTTACACTTTATACTACTGAAGAAGTAACCGAGTTAATAACTATTTTTAAAGTGAACAAAAAATATCCGAATTCGGGTCAGTATTTGATGATAAAGATCAAAATTCGACGGCATTGATCAAAATTGGTTAATTTTCAAATGGGTAAAACATTCTCCCCTACATATGATACTTCCGCAATTGAAGGGGAGGTTTGGTGAGCCATAAAACCTGTTTAACCGACCATTTCTTTCTGAAATACCTCTACCAAGTCACGAATTTTGCAGATTACAATTTTTTTATGGTTTTTTACCTTTGGGTTGCGTCTCTTGACAATTCCCTTCCGTAATTCTTATTCCCTCATTCCTTATAATCGTATTGAAGACGTAACTTCTTCAACTACTATAGTAATTAATTTCAACATTGATAATATGCTTTATTTTGAACAGACAACACAGTTAACGGCCGCATTCTCTTCGTACGGTGGACATGGTAATGATCCACATTTCGTACCAGTACCATACAACACATTACCATTTTTGTTATCTTTTCCTCCTTGTAAGTACTCGGGGTTTCCATCTACACAAATAAAAGACGATGCTTTATCAGCATATGAGTCGGACGCGAGGAATCCATTATATTCCCTTTTCCATCCATTATAACATGACTTCCTTCCAGGTATCATCACCGATGTATATGTATTAATACTTCTACACAACGCGCAGGGCACATCTTCATCAACTGCATGACTTCCAAAAAAGTTTTGCTCATATTCTGTGCCATATAAATAACTCCCTCCAGGTGCAGTTCTATTTCCGAGTTCTGGATTATTGGGAAGACAAAGCAAATTGGCAGCTCCACCAAAACGTGCGGAGTAGTCTGGGTCGTAATAATTCTGACCAGCAGCAAAACCTGTGTTGAAAAAATTAATTTTAATTGTGCATTTGCCAATTAAAACAAAGTTTCACGGAGTTTTACATGCTTATATACAGAGGGAAAAAACTTTAAACGAGGAGAAACGCAGTGATTTCCAAGCAAATTCTCTTGACCTGCTAGGTTTTATACTTTGTCTTTGGTGTATTTTGTCAAAATGATACAACCTATAATGTTATTATTTGTTTCGTTTATATCTAAATAGGGATCTTGATGAGTTTGAGAAAAAAATAATTCCAAAATTATTTTAGCAAAATGATAATGATTGCTTCGGTCAGCTGTTTTAATACAGTAAAATTATTTTTAAAAAATGATTCTTAACTGTAATATGTTCACAGACCTTCACATTGCAAGATGCTTTGGTCAACTGTTTTAAATGAATTTATAGATGAATGTATAAATAAAAAAAAATCCAGCATTATTTACGTTGATGCGTTGACTGGTTGACGGGGTGACCGAGAGGAAGTTTGACGTGTAAATGGGATAAAAGGTTGTCAGGTTGACGGGTTAGGGTCAATTGTATAAGAGTTTTTCAGGTCAACGGGTCGACGGGTTGACAGGCCGACGGGTTACGGTAAGGATCGATCATTTAACCTGTCAACTTGTCGACCTGTCTGTTGATCCAGCTTATTGTTATCTTGAGTACTTAAGAAGACACCGTCCTTGTATTATAACTACTAAGAGTATTTACAGAACACAGAACTTGATTTTTGATTTCTTACGCGCAAACTGCAATTTTCCTCTCGCATTGTTAAGATAATTTTAATAAGCGTGTATAGGATCCTCTGATATTATCTGATCAAAGGACTCGAAAATAGCATAATTGCTCTGTCCACAGTCGAAAGTTTAATAAAACTTGCCAAACTTCATACACTTTATCGCTCTTTTGCGACTTTTTCTATGCTATTTCCATTGAGCTACATCTGAACATCACCAACAGTACTCCAATACTTAAATTTGTGTTATTAACCTATCAAGCGGCAGCCGTAAAAAATTTTGCAGTTTGCAAAGACAACAATAACTGGCAAAATTAATTCAAATCGCTCTATTTCCTGTTAATTGCCATAATTACAACTTTTTCTATTAAAATGGCGATAACATACACTTGGTTATAAATATGGAATATTCGTGTTTTCTGAGCCAAAATTTGAAGTTCGGAAGCATAATGCATAAAAGTGTGTGTATGAAAGTACACTGTAAAAATGCGTTTAGGGCCTAAACGTTTTTCTAAACACGTGAATTGTAACCAATTGTTGGCATGTCTAGAGTGATTACATGTGTTGAGACTAAACATGTTTAGGAAAGTGTTTACAGTCTAAACATGTTTAACCAAATTGTGTTTAGCATGAAGACACGTCTCATCTATAGATTTTTTTCTCTGGATCCTCATATTTATAAATTTATAGGTGTTTTAGTAGCTCCTCTTCATTGCATTCCAAAGTTAATATACCCATTCATACAAAACAATTGTTTTGCATTTCCAATATGTATATCTATTTTGCATAACTTTGGTGACTTTACCATTGTTGCAGAGTTATTTGTAACATAAACATTTACTATGTATCTTCAAGTTTCAAATTTCCGATCTGTGTGGATATTGTGTAAAAAGAGTCACTTCTGCAACATTGAAGCAGAGACTTACCAATATTAAGATGTTCCTTCCTAACAAAACTTTGTGTGTATGATATGACTGAAATATTGGTAAGATTAAAAAGAATACAATACAAAAAAAACAAAAACAAAACCAAAAACAAAAACAAAAAAATAGAATCGAAATTAAACCGACAGATACATGTATCATATAAGCTTATTATATAAACATCAACTTCATGTTAATTTAGACACTTTAATAATATGCAGTTAATGAGCATAAAAGCAATAAGTACATGTCCATTCCAAAAATGTTTAAATTGCAAATAAGTTTATTATAAGGTGTAAAACTGGAGCACACAATATCCCTCAATCTGCAAGATGGTTAAAACAGTTCTGCCAGGAATAGAAAAAAAAGTTCATATTGGTTCAACTGGAATATAGATATTTTCAACTTTCTCTACACAGTCTGGATACTTTCAATGAATTTCAAGTATGATATTATTTTCTTCTGTCCTCCGAAACATATCGCTGTTTATATCATTAGAGCTGACACTTTTTACCAAGCATGATAATACATTAAGTCTTTGTCAAGCTTTGTGGTCTTGTCCCTGTCGTTCATTACATCAGATTTGAGACGATTTCTTCTATTGTATAATTCCAATTCTGCAATCTTCTGCAACTGAAAAAGAAAGGTATGTTCGCTAATTTTCTACAATCAGCTAATTTGTAATGTCACATAAAACAATAAGAATAAATCACGTGTTCAAAATACAAAAAGGGCGGGTTGCATGTGCCAAATAAATAAAACTGCTAAAATGGTATGGAAATATTAGGCCGGGAGCTCAGAAACGCATATATTTCCCTAGAAAAAAATGCAAATGCTTAAATACTGAGCTGATAGCCATATAAAAGAAAAGTTAAAAAAGACGAGGGTGTGCCCTGGCTCACTTGAGCATGTGATCCCTGTTTCAGCTCGTTCGTATATCTGTGAAAATTTAATGAAGTAGCGTTTCTTTAACTTTATAAACAAATTAGCGTTTTCACTTAGAATAATTAAAGAAAAGACTTACAATGAAAGTGTGTTGCTCTTTCTTCTCCTTTGTTTTGGTTTGAACAGTGCGTGAAATCGGATATCGAGAGGCGGTTATGCGGATGTAAACTTGGATTCTATTGGCTGATTAACCACCTGCTAAATAACCATGTCCTCCATACACAACAAGAAAAATCAATAATCGTGATAATGTATTGTTTCACTTAGAACAAAGTCATTCAAAAGCCTACATATAAGAATTGTACATAAAGACAACATTCTCAAACATGCAGTAAGAATTGATAAATATTAAACATAGTTCACTTCCACGTAATGCAACAGTAATTTCAGCCTGAAATTAACATTAAAAATTAAAATACGAAATACTTAACATCTATACTTGGTAACATGTAAATTATGTGAAATATTTTATCTGCATTCATTTTCAAAGGTATTACGAAAACGTCATTTTGATGATTCATCCTTTCCACTACATGAAAAGTCAATAAATCATTCGGTTGTATATTGTTCAGGTTACACGGTCAGTCAGCATAGCGTTTGTGTGTAGAATTGTGTATTTAAATGTAGGTCATTTTGTAAGTTAGACGCAAACTAAGGTTCGCATAACTGCACAAAAATGTTATCATGCACAGAACCAACTACATGTACTTTGGTTATTTAGATAGTGTCAAAAAATCGTTAAACGGTAAGGCCATCAATTTTCAACATTTAACTACACAATTCTACACACAAACGCTATGCTGACTGACCGTGTAACCTGAACAATATACAACCGAATGATTTATTGACTTTTCATGTAGCAGCAAAATGACGTTTTCGTAATACATGTACCTTATAACTTATAATAAGTATTGCATAAAAAAATATTCATCGTTTTTTCCATTGATAATCTAATGTGTATTTGTATTGGCTTTGTCTTATTTTTTTATTATTTTTTTTCATTTTTTTTCTCAAGATCATTTCATTGCTAATTAATGAGAAAATCCTATCAATACAAAAAGGTCAAGTAATGTCATTCTTTTAGGTATCTATTTACCAGTATATACAAGTTCACTCTGTATTCCTCCTGTACAAGTCTTTCGTCCCCACTATACATATGTGGATCCCGGAACTAAAACCAAAATACATTTATAATGTAGATTTTCAATGCAATAAAATTGATTTTTTAGTCAATGAATTGACAATTTTCTATTCATAGTCTTGTAAATTCTAAATACTTAAATCCCAAGGTTGAAAAAAGTGTATAGGTTTCCCAATGAATATGGAGTATAGACCATAGACTGGAATCGCTTTCGGTGCACCCCCACTTTTTTATTCAGTCTGTGTCTCGTCTTTATAACTTGCACACAAAGACAAAATAGGGGCATTTTCTAGGACACCACTTCAAATTCCGGTATTTTGTGCTTTGGCCAATTTCTCTCCTTGTTAGCTCATTATCTTACTATGAAACGGTCTACTTGGATTGTTTATCATGGTTTCAAATTTCAAAAAGTAATTTCTGACTACAATTTTTTTTAATCATGTATTTCATTAGTGTATGAAAATAATGGAAACGGTTGCAGTTTGAATATGGAGTTTGCAATAAGTGCGTAAATCGCGGTTACAGCGGACGTAGCTGGGTTCCTACATTTTGTAGCTTTATGGATGAATAAAATATAAATCTCCGGATTTTCTTCTAAATTGGCATACTGATTTATTAAGAATCGATAAATACGTGTGCAAATTTCATTTTCGCCCTTCCACGCAGTGCTTTAGGGAAAAAAGTCCAATGTAAAAATCCTCGATCTACATGTATTTTTAAATACAATTTGAGAGGCCAAACCAGGTAAAGTTAATTCTAATGTATTTTGTGATTAATCCTATTATCTGATTGGTTAATACTATAATTTTCAAGGTATAGATTTCACGGTTGACATTCCTGAAATTGACACGATTGTTACGGCACAAATTGTCGCCCCTGCACATATTGTCGTCGGCGACAATATGTGCAGACATCATCGGCACATATTGTCGCCGGCGACAATATGTGCTGGACATTAACGGCACATATTGTCGCCGGCGACAATATGTGCAGGTTTTGTCAATGCCATTCAAACGTCATTGGGGGCGACAATATGCCGTATATATCGGCACATATTGTCGTCACAAAAAAATAATAAATTATGAAATATGCAAGTATCTATATAT
>MJUU01000534.1:140526-153856 GCA_002080025.1 Modiolus philippinarum | reverse complement strand
CGGTGATTAATTTAGTTTCAAAAACACTTGTCTTTTTTTACAGGGGAGGGGGTCCAAAAAGGGGTAGCGGGGGGGGGGTCGCAATCTTTGATTGGCTGTTTTTCATTTTTATTTCGGAAATGTTGTTGTTGTATGAAATGCTCCGTTCCTATGTGATTTATATATACGAACAAGTTAAATATTTACAGAGAGATTTCTACAATATGGCCAAAGCCAACCTAACTAGCATGTTTAGAACGGAGATAATTTCACACAATGACTTCGTACTGTGAAACCTATGCTGAATCAATCACTTTTACAGTTCAATTTGCGATGTAAATGTACACCCCCAATGTTGTTACAGTTGTGATACAACGCTAAAATAACGTTTATCTTTTCTTAATAAGATTTGCACAAGTCCGTTGATGTGAATAAACGAAATCTTTACCATAATTTTACCAAGGACATGTGTTTCTTTGGTATTTTACATGAAAAGAAAATGTACCTCTGATGAAATTAGGTATATTGATCTTGCTTGAGCCACTGAATCAATGACAGAAAATTTAAAGGGGGTGTCTAGATAACACTACTTACGGCTTTTAAGTTGGAAGTGCTGAAGCTATTGAAATTTGATAATTAAATCAGGGAAAAATATCATTTGTACTTTGTTTTCAGTTGATTTAATTCATGTATTTTTTTTAAATCGAAGTTCTATGAAAAACTTCAATGTTTTGAGATTTCGATGTTTTCAAAATATGTTGGAATAGGGTTAATGATCAATCACTATTTCTACAGATACATTTCGCTTTTTTGGGTTGCAGATCTTTGTGGAATCTGCCTGTTGTCGCCCTTTATCATGTTCAGTGTTTGAGCTGCCAAGCTGAAAGCATGCAACTCTATGTTATCATTACTGAGAAAACCTGAGAATAAAAATACTTCAAGAAAACCCCTTTCAACTTCAACGCTGATTGGAAATTGCAGAAAATTCAGCTTTGTTGATTGATCAATATTTATATCATGGATACTGTTAACATGCAAAAATTTCTCTATTTTCGTAAGCCGGGAGTATGCAGTAATTTAGCTATTTTTGTAGCAGTTATCTCCCTTCTCGGACAGTGTCACAACAAAGGCAAAACAGAGGGAAATCGACATTTTCAATATTTTTCGGCATATGCAGAATACCTGAACGAAAAAGGAAAATAGTAATGGTGCATTACATGATACCCCGCCACGTTTCACAAAATTTCTAAGTTTCAAGGGGCATAACTCAAGAACCCCTTAAACCTCTAAACCCAAAATCGAACTTGACATGAGTTTTGTGGTAAACAACTTGCATATCAAGTTTGAAGACCTCGTGTTATGTCTTTCACAAGTTATCAGTCAAAAACCCTAAAATTCGCAAAATTTCTAATTTTCAAGGAGTATAACTCCAGAGCCCCTTGCACATCTGATCCCAAAATCGAACTTGACCTGAGTTTTGTGGTAAACAACTTGCAAAGCAACTTCGAAGACCTTGTGTTATTTCGTTCACAAGTTATCAGTCGGAAACCTTCGGGGACGGACGGACGGACAGACACACGGACGGACGGACACACGACTGATGGTATCACATAATACCCCGCCACTACGTATGGCGGGGTAAATAAACAAAAGTTTTGATGGATTGAAACAGTACTAAAATTTAAAAAAATAATAATAAATAAAACACCAGGTTATTTTGAACCATCAGTAAATTTTTATTGATATATTTTTAATATTCGTATTTATTTTTACTGTCAGAAGCAAAGGGGAATAACTTCAAAATTTAAGATACCGTCCCACAAAAACCTGACCCGGAGTTGATCCCGGCTTACATAAAGACGGAATATCAGCTTCCGTGAAAAAATAGGTTGAATAAATGTACAAGTTTAAACAGTGTGTGTTTCTACAATATAATTCCCTGTATAGGTACAGAATACAAAAATACCCAAGATGCATGAAAAACAGTTAATTTCGTTATGTTGTACACGTGTTTCAAGGAGTAACCTCTCATCAGCAGCATTAGAATCAAATAATATGGAAAGTCATAATCCAAAAGTTGTTAAAAAGAAGTACTCATTACTAAAAATATCGAAATAGGTGGCCAAATCCAGTACCGAAGACATCTAATGTATGCAATATTTATTCAAATTACGGGTTTATGGACTGCTTAACACATTTTGAATTGTTTAATACGGTTGAATAATATACTGAAGACTGCAGATTGTTATGATTTCGACTTGTTTTTTTTTTAAATTTAATGAACTTTATGAACGCTGTACTCTGTGTCTCCAGCTTAAGAGTCGTTCAATGTAACAACATTCTTAGATTATACTACATACTTTGTCAATCATGTGCAACAGTTTAGAATATAAAGCAGTATTGACTGGTTTTCCATTGGATTTTGAAAATACCATGTATTGTAAAGATATCTTGATAATCTACACTTTATTTGATTGACCATAAAATTTTATGGTAAGTTTTTACTGTGGCATGTATGACGTTTCGTGTGTCTTCTCAGAAAATTTAAGTTTAATGGATTTTGCATCGTTTTCGTTTTTCTATATTTACAACTCGCAAAACCTTCAGTCTTTGATTTGTGTATTGTGTGTCAAAAGGTAGTTATAAAAAATTTTAATTTAACACCCAATGTTGAATCATTTAATTTAGTTGTTCAGTATTGTAAAATCAAGTGCTTGTAATGAAGCTCTGTTAAAACTATAGTTCGATAATGATAATACTGTTTGATATTCAAAAGGCAACAGGCTTTCTTAGCAGATGACCAATTTATCAATTGATCCAACTGTACTAACAATCTACTCGACATTATATGTAAAATATACTAACTACAAAAACATGTACATGTAACTTACCCTTTTTAGCATCAACGGTTTGACGTAAAGAGACGTATTTACACTTTTGATCGTTGATTTCAGCCTTGAGCTGGGTAACTTCCTTCTCTAGATCGACATTTCTAGTTTGCAGTACAGTCATCTGACTCTTCAAGTTCGCGTTTTTCGATTTTTCATTGGAAAAATCCATCTGTAATTGTGTGATTTTTTTCTCTATGTCGCTTATTCTTGTATTTATGACATCTGGGTCGTTCGCAAAAGACGTTTGGAAAACTGTCCCGTATGATACGATGCAACCGATGTGAAAACGCCGAGAAAAAGGACAAATAAAATATGAAAACTGTACATTTCCTATTACCAATAATTAGTTTTACATGTACGTATATTCCAGATAAACAAGAGATAGGTGTCATTATCAGTCGATAAAAGATTAGTGTTGGCCTGCAATTGTTAGGACATTAATCTCAATACTACGGTTCTTAAGCGAATTAGCGCCACGGAAACTTTTTTCATTATATTGCATTATAAAGCAACTTCAGTAGGAAAAATCAGATGTGAAGTATTAATTGTTAATGAGGTGTAAATTCAGATTTGTATATATTATAAAAAAATAATATGTTGAAGTGCTGTATGAACGTGCTGTATGAATGTAATCAACTGTTCGATAATATTTAGAATATTATTTTCGTACATTATTAAACCATCTGATTTCCTACCAAGTTGCAGACTATTTAGGTGGACATGATGAACAGAAGTTTGTTTGTTTTTTATAAGGAAAAAATATAGCAATAGCGGAAATAGTGTAAACCGAAGTCTTCTGCCTCTAAGGTGCAAATATTGCCAATTTTTCGTTTTCATTTTTTCTATTAGAAGTTTGATTTTATTTGTTATGTGAAGAGACAAATTAGAAAAAACAAGAGAATCTGTGTCAATGGACACTATGCCCCGCTACTGATCATACATGAATAATGACTATTAGTGACATTTATTTCTTCATCTATACATTTAGAAGCTAACATGAAATTTTACCTAGCAATCATCAGATATGTATGTTGCTAGGTAAAATTTCCAAAACTAAATGGTCTTAGAGAGTTTCATGAAATTTTCCACAGTTGAAGTCAAGAATACTTGCAATCCGTATTTGGAAAATGACTACTTTAAACGAAAAGAATTGAATTCACATTGTTGCTATGTAGAATTTCCAAAATGAAGAGTTCTTTGACAATTTCAGGAAATTTACCAAAACTGGAATCAAAGATTTTTGCAATTCAGTTATTGAAAATTTGTGTTTTGACAAAAGAAATTAAAAAAAGTATGGTTGCTAGGTAAAATTTCCAAAATTAAATGGTCTTGGAGAGTTTCAGGAAATTTACCAAAATTGGACTCAAAGATTTTTGCAATTCAGGTATTGAAAAATTTGTGTTTGACAAAATGAAATTAAAAAAAATTATGGTTGCCAGGTAAAATTTCCAAAATTAAAGGTCTTAGAGAGTTTCAGGAAATTTACCAAAATTGGAATAAAAGATTTTTGCAATTCAGTTATTGAAAACTGGTGTTTTGACAAAATGAAATTAAAAAATGTATGGTTGCTAGATAAAATTTCCAAAATTAAATGGTCTTGGAGAGTTTCAGGAAATTTACCAAAATTGGAATCAAAGATTTTTGCAATTCTGTTATTGAAAATAAACATAACGGACAAAAACGACGCTAAGAAGAATTTCAAAAATTATATCAATGAGCGTTATCAAAAATTCAATCATAAACTTCATATCATGGTCTATCTGTATACAATGTTTCAACAAGATATCATACCTCCTTCAAGGTAAACTACCTTCAACCTAAACCTTAACCTGAGCATTACGGACGTACGTAAGTACGTAGTACTACGTACGTATGAGGACAATGTACCTAAAAACTATATACCCCTCTTACTTCGTAGGCGGGACATAAAAATCAAACAAATAATAAAAATGATGATTTTGTTAGATTTTAGTCGCTCGCACAGGCAGGAACAATTTTGTCTGCGAATAGGGGATACTGTGTTCATTTGGCTATTCTCTATTGTGCTGTTGGTATGCATAGAAAATTTGTACACATTACTGCATGATTAAGTCTCTTTACATATACAATGACAACGCGGACCCCGTGTGTAAAGAAGATATAACAAGATGTTTGATGAATGAAGAATAGTAATGATTTCTTCTATAGTAAAATTTATGAGAGACAAAAGACTTGATATTTCAGTTTCATAAAATACAGTCATTCATAGTAATGCATCTTCGCGAGCCAAGGGTTACGATCGCCTACTAAGCCTTAGTAGGCGGATCGTAACCCTTGGCTCGCGAAGATGGTATTAGTGATGAATGGACATTTTTGTTTATTCAAGATAAAACTGTTGGACATGGTGTCAAAACCAGTAGCGTGGACACAAACAGTCTAAATTTTTTGATGTTTAATATCTAACTAGGATAAAAGGATAACAATGAAATATACATCATCTGAATTAAAATAAGAAATGAAGAGTCCAGTGAATGTATTTTCCACAAAGGATTCTAACGACTTCACATAGTTTTTCCACACAGAGTTCTGACAGCACTTAGCTACATGTATGAGCACACAGCTCCTGGACGTTCACTTTCAAGTCTACTAACTCTACTCTACTCTACTAACTGTAAAACTAATTGCTCTATCTAAAAGATACTATCTTTATATCCCTACATTAATGCATGCAAAAGTAATTATGGTAATAAAAATTGACAAATGTAGAACCAAACTGTATGGGAAACCCTAGTCAAAACAAGTTGCTTTCTTTAAAAAAAAGAAATGCATTATGTGAGCTCAGCTATTGTATATTAAAAGTTAAATGCAGTTTAATACATACGTCACAGATTCATCTCCCAGACATAGAGGAATAAAGTTATCCACCTTTATAAAAACATGTTACATATTTCGAATCACTGTATCTAGATTTAGACCCGTTCCTTTAACTCATGCTAGTTTTGAGGACTTTAACAGTGCAATACGTATGGGACTTTCGCGTTAGGATCTCTCCTGTAATTGAAGGCGGAAAAAGGATAGCCTTGATTACCAGTAAGAAGAACAAACTAGTTATGAAACTGAAGTGCATTAATATTTATATTTAATGGATTTGTAAAGCTTCGGGTTAATTTTTTTCGTCAATTAAAATTTAGCTAAGAAATTGTCATAAAAGAAAAATTCTAAATTATAAATCGATTAGATATAAAACAGCCTTAGCTCAACAGTGTTAATAAATTAGTGATTTAATCTCAATGTATTGATGTGTTGATTTTTTACAACAAAAAATAAAACTGTTTCCGATCTGAACACGATTCAAAAGTCCCGTATTAGTGAGTTTATATACCTTTTCCTTTCATTTATTGATTAGCGTTTCAATTGTTGGTTTTCTTGTTATTATGTAGATAACTCGATGTCAAATAATGCTTCGAATTCAAATTTGAGACTGGTGAGTCTAAAACTAAAAAAAATGTGGGTTTTATGTACAGACATTACACAAGAAGTAGGTTGCGGCAAAACTGATAGCACATTACCACTGAAACCCATATTCATTATTATAAAAATAATAAATTACCATTATAAATGAAATGAAATTATAGAAGCAGTGAAAAAAAATTACCTATTCACACAAATTTTAAAGGTGATACATAGACTTCATTTTTAAATTAAGAAGTTTTGTTCGTGGACAGGGGATATTACTTTTTCTTCAGCTGTCCATTTACGAGATTTTGGGATTTGCACTCTTTTGAGGGTAATTGGGAAAATATTACTGTTCCTCAGAGGTTGTATTCAATGACTTTTTCTCGGGAATTTCAGAAAAGAAGACCATATCTTTTATTTCAATTAAACCCAATACCCCCCCNCCCCCCCCCCCCCCCAATCATTTGGTCGTATTGGTATTTTATTTTCTCCGTCATCAAGCAGTCATGGGTTAGGTTGATTGATTGATTGAATATTGTTTAACGTCTACTCAGCAATATTTCAGCTATATCAAGACGAGAACAAGTTTGTTGATAAATATTCACTTTGGTGTATGGAAATGGCCATGGGACGGGAAATTCTGACTGCCACTGGAAAAGTAGGGTGAAATCGTCAAGGTCGGGGAATTTAGCCTTGTAGCCGATCACCTACGGACCACCCCAAAAAGAGCTTGCTACAAGGGTTCTTTAACGTGCAGGAAGCGTGGCATTTCTTCCAACACGTGGACCTGAGTTTACATCCCATCCGAAAGATGGGTTGTGTATTTATTAATCCCGCACAACCACGGAATGGGTCCTATTTCTATATCCCGGGACCCTCGGGGTCAGCCTCCGTTTAGGAGGGGTCACACCCCGCAAGCCGGAGATACTGGGTCCTATTTCTATATCCCGGGGTTCCCTCGGGGTCCTCTGTTAGGATGGCTCATACTCCAAGCTCAGAGGATGCTGCTAGGAATGGGGACTGGGACTAAAATTAAAAAAAATCAAGAAAAAAAAATAAATTAAAAAAAATAATAAAAACTCTTGTGATGTCTTTTTTCCCACAACAAATCAACACCGTTTAACCACCAATGGTCAATCCCACCACTTACCAACCTACCAACGCCGCCGCTTATCAACTAACCAACACCGCCGCCGCCGCTGAATTCCCGAGATGAGCACGCGAGCAGCACGAGCAGCGAAATGAGCACACGAGCAGTGGAAACGAGCAGCGTGAACATACCCTTAAACAGCGAATTTGTCGCTTTTCCCACCGCATAACGACTGTAGCAGCAGCTGCATCAGCAGCAGCAGCAATATCCCACACCAGCAGCAGCAGCAATATTCCCCAGATGAGCACGCGAGCAGCACGAGCAGCGAAATGAGCACACGAGCAGTGAAACGAGCACGCGAGTAGCGACATTCCCAATCTGACCTTATTTAAAGCTTTGTTCTGTTATATATCGTCATTCGTTCTTCGAATCCAGAGAAAGGAAGACGTCTATAATGTATCACTGCGACCTTTGTGAATACACGACCAATCGTCACTTCAATCTCGTACGCCACAAGAATCAGAAACACGACATGGAAGATACTTCGCCAACTGAATCGGAGACAGAGTCCAATGTATCAGAAGAAAGCAATCACTCTGACGAATCTGCCTATAGCAACGAAGAAAGTAACGACTCTAACACGTCAGAAGAGTCCACGGACGAAAGCACTGATGATGAAGAAGACCAAGAGTCTCCATGGAAGCTGATCGTGAATCAAACATTTGACAAAATCGAACCAGAATACACCAAGTAAGTAGAAGATTTGATTGAAGAAGGACATGGCTCCGAAAAGGCTCGTCTAAGCGCATATCAAGACATGAATAAATTTTTTAGAGACCATATGAGAAATCAATACCTGGAAACGGTGTTCTGGATGCAGGATTTCAACAAAGATCCAATTCACAAAAAGATCAGAGATACAGCAAAACGTTTAAGAGATGAAGAAGACTACGAAACAAGGGAATCTTGGCAATATGCAGTGAAGAAAAGAAAATATCTGTTAGATGACGTATTGGACAGCTTCGAACCACCACCAATCGAAGACAGCAACGACTCGATGTAAAGTCACAGAAGAAAAGGGGGGATGGGGGTAATGCGGCCTATCCTTTAAGATAGCCAGTCACAAGCCTGGATAAACGCAGAGTGCCTCTTTTGAATATATACTAGAATTCAAACCCCTGAAAAAATTTTGCTGTTTCACCGATACTATAAGAGAAAGAGCTTAACAAATGTGACTATTCGATTTAGATGATCAAAGTTACCCCGAAAACATATATACATTTAACAACCCTATAGTACTTGACATAGGAAAATTTGTATTTTCGACCATTCTCCAAATTTTGGACCCCTCGTTACTCCCCAAATATTAGAGATAGGGCTTAATACATGTCACCATTCGATTTAGAATGACAAAGTTACCCCGCATACATGTATAACATGTCTTTAGTACTTGACTTAGAAAAATTGAAATTTGGGCCATTCCCGAAATTGTGGACCCCTCATAACACCCCAAATATTAGAGTCAGAGTTTAATTAATGTCACCATTCGATTAAGACGGTCAAAGTTACCCCGAATACATATATAACATGACTATAGTACTTGACTTAGAAAAAATCGTATTTTGGGCCATTCCCAAATTTTCGGGTACCCCTATCTCCGAAACGTTAAGAGATAGAGACTTGAAACCTTCACCAATCGCTGTAGGAGCGCAAAGTTACCCTGGATTGATATATACATTGTACGGGAAACGAACGATAACTCTGGAAATCGAGAAAAACTAGAGTAGTAATGAGGAACAGTTCACCCCCCCCCCTTTTTTTTACAGAGTAAAAAGCTAAAAAGTTATACTTTCAAACATGGGGAAAGGCTCCCATTGCTCCGTTCAAACTTGATACGATTTGAAATCGGGCGCGCAACGTTCCCATTGGTCCGTTTTAAATATTTGAATTTCAAATTTGGAGGGAAAGGCTTTCATTGGTCCGTTTTGGACATCGTCACTTCCGTTGACGTCATACTTCCGGTTGACGTCATTTCCGGTGACGTGACACTTCCGGTAACGTGACTTCCGGTGACGTCATATTTCCGGTCACGTTGAAATCCTGCATCCAGAACACCGTTTCCGGGTATTGATTTCTCATATGGTCTCTAAAAAGTTTATTCATGTCTTGATATGCGCTTAGACGAGCCTTTTCGGAGCCATGTCCTTCTTCAATCAAATCTTCTACTTTCTTGGTGTATTCTGGTTCGAGTTAGAGTCGTTACTTTCTTCGTTGCTATAGGCAGATTCGTCAGAGTGATTGCTTTCTTCTGATACATTGGACTCTGTCTCCGATTCAGTTGGCGAAGTATCTTCCATGTCGTGTTTCTGATTCTTGTGGCGTGCGAGATTGAAGTGACGATTGGTCGTGTATTCACAAAGGTCGCAGTGATACATAGACGTCTTCCTTTCTCTGGATTCGAAGAACGAATGACGATATATAACAGAACAAAGCTTAAAATAAGGTCAGATTGGGAATGTCGCTGCTCGCGTGCTCGTTTCAGTGCTCGTGTGCTCATTTCGCTGCTCGTGCTGCTCGCGTGCTCATCTGGGGAATATTGCTGCTGCTGCTGCTGCTGCTGCTGCTGCTACAGTCGTTATGCGGTGGGAAAAGCGACAAATTCGCTGTTTAAGGGTATGTTCACGCTGCTCGTTTTCACTGCTCGTGTGCTCATTTCGCTGCTCGTGCTGCTCGCGTGCTCATCTCGGGAATTCAGCGGCGGCGGCGGTGTTGGTTAGTTGATAAGCGGCGGTGTTTGTAGGTTGGTAAATGGTGGGATTGACCATTGGTGGTTAAACGGTGTTGATTTGTGGTGGGGAAAAAGACATCACAAGAGTTTTTATTATTTTTTTTAATTTATTTTTTTTTTCTTGTTTTTTTTTATTTTAGTCCCAGTCCCCATTCCCTAACCCATGACTGCTTGATGACGGAGAAAATAAAATATGTATACATGTATATTAGTTGGTTATTTAATGCCGAATTGAAAGAAATCATACAAATAATGACAAAAAATTAATAATGCACAGAACGGGTGAAAACAATAAGTAGATAAAAACTAAATAAGTTAATGAATGGGAAGGGTACAACTCAAAACACGTCCTCCATCGTCCCACTACTCTAACACCATTTCACTACGCTCACGGTGCTCTACGTTCAGGACGCTGGAAGACAGGCATGAAAGTATAAGTCACGGCTGATTGCACGGGGGATGGAAAAATGAAATTTAACATAGGCCTTATGGGGCCAAAGAGACGAGATTCACTACTTCTAGTAATTGTCTTGAATTTACTTTGAGATATGAGTAATGTGTTTTGTTCTCGTGCTCATTTACTCCGTATTTTTTTTAGTAAAATATAGAATTGGAAAAGAAATCTCAACATATCTTACAAACTTCCAGTACAAATTATGAACTTCAAACCAAATTTGAAATCATATCCACTCATAAAAGAACGTAAACCAAAAACAAAAGTGTGACGAACCTTCTATCTTATATATATATACCTGCTGTTTTTACAATGCGGGTATGGTAAAAAATACACAGTATTTAAAGAGTAAATCAAACTATTTTAAGATATACATTATTTAATGTTTCTATTAAACTAATAAAGTCTACTTCATATCACTCTTAATTTCATACAGTTCTGCAGCGAAAAACCATTTGCCATATTGTATATGCGTAGGTTTCTAATTCTTGTTTTTCTTCACCGGATTTGACTTTACTACCGGAGTTGACATTTTCAACACCGAGGGTGTCTTATAAGAAGCAGGAGATGCCTACTCCACTGGTGCACCTGATCTCATCCATGGCTTATTTTTACGGTTCGTGTTGTCCATTTTCGTATGTATTTATGTCTTCACTTTTCCTTTCTGTGCCGTGTTCACGTTATGTTTTGGTTTCTTTGTTTTCCGATGTTGCCATGGTCCTTGGAATGCTCGTTTCATACTGACGGTTCGGTTCTCACTGGCTTTCTTAATTCTGCTATTCAGTTGTTTTTACCTACTTAGGACTTTATTTCAATAATATTCACTGTTATATTACAAAAAAAAAAAGAAATTCGGGAAAATGACATAAAATTCAATTAACATTCGTATCATAAGCACTTTACAAATATTCTATACTTAATTCAGTAAATGTGAATCTAATCTACTATGATCTATTTTAAAGAAAAATATACTGCCTGTATGTCATTTTATTTGTTTGTTTGTAGTTTTTGTTTATTTTTTATTGTAAATCACATAATATGTAACAAATCGTGGGACACAAAAAACAATATAATGATTAACTATTTGTAATAAGATGCCATTTGATAAACACCACTTTAACAAATTCTAAACATTAAGTACCCCATGATAGTTGCTGTAAATGAAATGACCACAGTACGTAATAAACTTAAAGTAATTGATAACCCATAAAAACATAATGATGACCATACTAATTAAAGATTGATTAAAGTCTGTCATTGTGATGCCTGAATCTGTCCAACAGACATGCATATTTCAAAAAGTAAACTAACAGTAATTGTGTATATGTAATAAAATGTTAATCTATTTATTATATGAAAGTTTGTTTAAAAAATTAAAATAATACATTTGAAGTTGTTAATGTATATTTAATCAACCTTGTTGGTAGAATATGCACCCCTATGGAA
The DNA here is from genome assembly GCA_002080025.1 of Modiolus philippinarum. Taxonomy (NCBI): domain Eukaryota; kingdom Metazoa; phylum Mollusca; class Bivalvia; order Mytilida; family Modiolidae; genus Modiolus; species Modiolus philippinarum. The sequence continues at coordinate 141,773 of MJUU01000534.1, read as the reverse complement.
TACTTGAAAACTGCAAGTGAACCAGAATATTTCGAAATGTACATCAATAAATCTGTCAAAGCAACTAGACTTAGTTGTTAACATTAATTAAGATGAAATTTTACCAAAAATTAGTTTATCACATTCCTTTCCCATTATCCGAAATTTTTCCCATAGAAATTTTTTCTTATAACTTCCAAATATATCTAATACTAAAAACATGCTAAACTATATGGAGGGGTATTTCCGCCACCAGAGAAATTCTATGCTGTAAATTTTATCTTCTCTTTTTATTGTTTTCACTTTCCTTATCCATAATTCTGCATTTTCTATATTTTATATTATAGATTCTAGGATATTAATTTATCATATTTTATATTCTTTCTTTAAATGTTCCTATTTCATCCCGACTTCTGCAGTTTTTATATTNTGCTTTACACTTTTTTTCTGTTTAAGGTACATCGCCAAGAAATTTGGTCACATTTCCAAATAGAATCTTGTCGGAATGAATAGCCATCAACAGAGACATTTAAACAAATTAAATTTATTATTTATTTTCAAAAATCTAGTTTTATAAATTATTATTTCAGTTGCAAATATTTCCAATAAGAACATGTTTTTTTTGTAAATAACCCCCTTACAAATACAGATTTTTTTCGCCCCATTGATACATTGATACTTTAAAACTGCAAGTGAACCAGAATATTTCGAAATGTACATCAATAAATCTGTCAAAGCCACTAGACTTAGTTGTTAACATTAATTAAGATGAAATTTTACCAAAAATTAGTTTATCACATTCCTTTCCCATTATCCGAAATTTTTCCGATAGAAATTTTTTTTTATAACTTCCAAATATATCTAATACTAAAAACATGCTAAACTATATGGAGGGGTATTTCCGCCACCAGAGAAATTCTATGCTGTAAATTTTATCTTCTCTTTTTATTGTTTTCACTTTCCTTATCCATAATTCTGCATTTTCTATATTTTATATTATAGATTCTAGGATATTAATTTATCATATTTTATATTCTTTCTTTAAATGTTCCTATTTCATTCCGACTCCTGCAGTTTTTATATTTTATATTATTGTTTCTAAAACTCAATTTGTTATATTTTATGTTCTTTCTTTAAATGTTCCCATTTCTATGCTTTGTTCGCTAAGTTCTAAATTCTTCTTTCACGACATTATATCTACCGTGTTAATTTCGAAAAATTTCATGTTTTATAATTTGAAAGAGAAATGTTCAAAGTAAGTATTCATT
>MJUU01000534.1:115960-130809 GCA_002080025.1 Modiolus philippinarum | reverse complement strand
TGGGCCCAATAAAACTAGTTTAACCCCGCCGCAGCAGGTTTGCGCCTGTCCTAAGTCAGGAAATTTATTAAGCCTTTGTGTGTCCTTGTCTGTTTTCTAGTTAGTTCAGTTTATGTCTATGGGAGTCTAGGATGATGTTTATTTCGCTGAACTTGATTACTCTTTATTTAGGGGCTAAATCCGACCTGCCGTTGGGTGTGGGGTTTCCTCACCGTTCATTGAATATCTTATGGTGGCTTTGAGTTGTTATTACTCCCCTTTGGGTCGTTGTCTCTTTGACACATTCCCATTTCCCTTCTTTTTCCTACAAATTATTTTGCGGAATAACTCGTGATGTATTGTGATACTGACGCGCTTCAATAATAAATGCATTCAGACGTGAATGGAGTGATCGAAGTGAACGAAGTATAACGACTGGATAATTCGGGTTATTGGTAGAGGGTTTTCACCAGGGTTTGCTTACGTCATCATGAGATCTTATATACCACTTACAATAAAACAATACCAATTTTGAGAAAATATGTGTTTGTGTAATAAGAGGGGTGTTAATCACTTTCAACGTAAAAAGGACGTAATTGTCTAACTGAATACTTTTAGAAAAAAGAAATTTAGCATATTGTCCATTAATACCACTCGTTTAATTTTGTCGCAGACTTTACCATTTTTGGGGTGAATGTAAAAAGATTTCAATTTCTAGATCGTATGTAGAAAGGTTGTTTCAAGTCTAATCCGCCAAGAGCTTGGTATTCGTATATGTTGGCTTTTTATGTACTTTGTCTGCTTAATATCCATTGGACGACTTGTCTTTAAAGGACTTAACATTGAAGTTGATTGCGTTTAGCTCTAAGGGAGTACGAGTGTCAGAAATTTTTTAATTAGAATTAAAACTCTGACCTTTTGTTTTGAAGAGCACTGCTAATGTGAAAACTTGAGCAAAAAAATTTGAAAATCCATGAAGGAATTTTTGAGATATAAGACGTCAAAATTTTGGGGGGAAACAGTTCTCTCTAGAGTTTTCCTTCAATTTGCATAAGATGTTTATATGAATTTAAATATATGAAAATATAATTGGAAGTTGATAACATTTTATACACTGTCTATTTTATACATTTTAAAGTGACCTATGACCAAATAAATATGATCCATGTGCAAAACATTTTGACACTGTTTGAATGGATAAAACCCGAGGATATCGAATGCTTCTGAAAATCTGAGGCTCGTACTCCCTTAAGCTTTTGGGGCCGTCTTGACCTTACTATGAGGTATAGGAGTAAAGCTCTTTATTGAAGGACTCATGGTGACTTCAAGATTTAGAACAACATTACAAGCGTTGTTCAATTGCATGGTTTTACCATTTATTTGTAGGGGCTTTGTCTCATGTGCATTTACTCCATATCTCTTCATTGCTTATTTAAGCGATTTCTGCAGCTAGACTTCAAATCTTGTCACAACTTCACACAAAATACATGAATAAAAATGAAGAACAGGGTGGTATTGATTTTAAAAGAAATGAACTTTAAAAAGATTTTTAGAAAAGAAGTTTCTTTACCAAAATTTTGAAAAGCCTGATTCTAGTATTGTTTGAACTTACTAATATTATATTTTCAATACCAAAGATCCCGGAAGTCACCAAGTCTATTTTTATTTGACTTATTATAAAGTTACATCGTACACATTATTCAGGTGGTTGAACTGTTTTGTTGAGAGCTGCCATTGTTGTTGATATTTTCAAAGGCTATTCTTTCAGAGGAGCATCTCCATCTGTCGCCTTTTCATCAAGATGTTCATTGAAAAATACCTGAACATATTAACATCAATGCTTTTCCCGATTAATGTCTATGCTGAATTATCAAGTAGTTTGCAGGAAAAATGGCAATTCACTATGTACAAAAATTTTCCTTGTGAGTGAATTTTCCCTTTATCACAACGTCACAGATCAAACCCTGACAGTGCAGCGATTACACCAACCATGAAAAAATATGGTTTGTGCATTCCCTTGTACCAGTTCAACCACTGTTTTGATGTGTGCTAAAACTTTTCATAAGCTTTACCTTAAAGAAATAGCTAAAAGTAAAACTAGGTATTTTTCATCTGTTGTTTTTCAAACATGAATGTTTTGTGTACTTTCTGAATGCTTTTGAAATATTGGACTTTTGGTAATTTATTCAATTTTTTTGCACAACAGAAAGAAAAAGAGTTAAATAATTATCAATTAGTTTGTGTCAACTCCTTGAACAAGCTGTATATATTACTTTGCAGAGGATAACTTATGTACCTTCTTCCATGCATATCATGAATGTGCAAGAAGGAGGTCATTATATGAATAAAGTCTGAGGCTAAAGAAGTGATCAATCTCATGATGTGATCTCCGAAAAGTTTTGGTAGGTTATTGAATTTTGTTGACACACACATTGTTTCAATGGGAAAGGACATTGTTCTAAATGGTGGGGCAAGTTTCACCGTCTGTGCATGGTTAGTTATAGCCTGATCTGTTATAGCTGGTTATATTTTGTTTTTTTTTACTTGAGATTATGATGACATACTACATTTAAACGTGGTAATATGTAGCAAAGCGTAGCAAGAAGTATGATTACCTGATGAAACCTAATAAACCGTGCTAGAGCGTATTAATGCGTAGACTAAAACCTGACAGAACGTACCCAAACGTAGCGCAACCCAGCATAAACGTAGTAAAACGTATTCACACCTCTATATTACGTTTCACTACGTATCAACTACGTATTTACTACGCATCAGTACGTTCCTAATACGGTTTAGTACGTTCTAGTACGTATGTACTACGTATCGATTTTGGCCACGTTTGTATTGAGTAGACCAATACAAACGGGACTAATAAAAATTGGTCTGCGTATCGCTACGTATATAGCGGTTTTTAACTACGCATTGCTACGCTTCGCTAGGTATATAGCGGGATCACTACGTTTTGAAAACGTAGTAAAACCGGAGGCTTATAACGTGACAGTGGGACTGGGGCTTTAACAGTGTCCTAAGTGAATCATAAACTTTTAATCGAGAGCTTTTTGTATTTGAGAGTTTTTCGCTTTTTAAACTAAATGAGTTTTATTTTTAACATGTCACATCAGGGTCTTTATTGATTTAGTTTTTATTTTTATTTTTTTTTATTTTTATTTTATTTATTTTATTTTATTTCATTTTCTTTATTTTATTTTTTTCTGCTTTTTATTATTTTGTTTATTTGTATTTTATCATGTACTGCTTTTTAGATTATCTTACATGTCTTATGGTACTCAATTTCAAAATGTTTTAGTTTTCGATAAATCTAAGAAATAAACTACTAATTGGTAATTTGGGCTACGGTATTTCTTCTGTTTTGGGGAATTTAAGTGTCATTTGCAGGTTTTTATTATTATTATATATTTTTTTTACAAAGGTTCAACAAAGGAACTGTTTCTGCCGGTCTTTCATTTTAACTGAAACTTTCAAGTGTAATCTTCAAACTCAACACTGAAACACGCATATACCAAATACCCAGTGTATCTGAGGCATATATTCAGGGGGAAAGATTAGAAACCAAAACGCCGAACGAAATGGGACAGCCGTCATATTCCCGACTTGGAATCATATTAGTGCGCATTTTAAGGGTTAGTTAAACCATGCAGGTTCATTCTCTGACGCATTGAAAGAGAATTTTTGGTCGTTCTGACCTGGAGATGGGATGTTTTCTCCTTGACATTTACCAAATTTCCTTTCTTTTTCATAGGTCCCATTAAGGAAACAAGAATAAATATATCTGCCTGCGAAATTAATATTTATGAAAAGAGATTTTGGTAATTAAGTTTTTTAAAACTGACGGCGTCAGTCGTTATACGCACATACAGACGAGCACGTCTGGTCTCTAATTGTAAGGTGATGATAGAAAATATAGAGTTGTAATGCATTGCACTGTCAAAGGTTTTTTAAATCACAAAAAAATATGTCGGATTGAATCAAAATTACATGCACGTTCTCATTGTTGCATCGCTCATACAATGTTTTGCACATTTTTGTTTTGAAGAACAAAGAAAACACACCTATTTTACTGCGTCGACTATCTTTTTTAAAGATAGTACTTGTTTTAAATAAACACCAAGTTTATTCGTTGGATTTTTTTACGATTGTATATCGTTGCCGTCAAAGCATGTTTAATTTGGCGTCAGAACGCAACCTCAGTCAGTCGTATCGAATATCGAGATAAACTCCAGATTAGTATTGCTCAACTGACAACGCAAGTTTTGCAATTTTTATTGCATCTTTGAAGTGCTTTCGGGCATCATATTTAAAAGTTTATTAATGGTGTCAATGATTTTCCTTACTTTAAACTAAAAATAGAGCATGGAATTATCAGTTACCCTATACTCTCCTCTATCCGGCCAAATTCGCTGTACGAATGTCAATCATAACAACCAATCGATCGTTATCAAATGATCGAGAATTGATGGGTACTATGGATTACGTAATGTATAGTTGGGTGTGGACATAACCTCGCGTCCAAGTTAACTCCAAGTTAACTTAGACTTGTTTTGTAATTAACTCGCGTCCAAGTTAACTCTAAGTTAACTTAGAATTGTTTTGTAATTAACTTGAATTTAACTTGGAGCAATCATAGAATAAATTCTAAAAACGGTGATAAATTTTGACTGCTGTGATCAGTTAACTTAAGGGAGTATGAGTGTCAGATTTCAGAAGCATTTTATATCCTCGGGTTTTATTTTATTATTTAAACAGGATAAACAATTTTTGCACATGTATCATATTTTCTTGGTCACAGGTCACTTCAAAATGCATAAAATAGACAATGAATAATTTTTTTTCAAATCCATATTATATTTTCATATATTTTAAGGCATATAAAGACCTAATGGAAATGGAAGGAAAACTCTAGAGAGAACTGTTTTCAGCCAAAATTTTGACGTCATATATCTCAAAATTTCAAAATTTTTTGCTCATGTTGTTTTATAACCCAAGCTCTTCAAAACAAAATGCCGGCGTTTAATTTCTAAATACAAAATTTCTGACACTCATACTCCCTAAGTTAATTGGTTCTGAGTTGAACTGTTCTAAAAGCTGTCATATTTCTAAAATTGGTCAAACAAATGGTCACAGCTGTAAATTAACATAGAACAGTTCTTAAAAAAGGTCATACACTGGAGCAGTTCTTAAATTTTTTCTTTCGTGCGATAGGACAGTCCGCTAAGGGTCATGATAAGGGCTATCTTTGTGACGATCGCATGCAAAAGTTCTTTTTTCCTTATGCATTTTATTATTGCAGACATCGAGAACAGAGAAATTGTATCTTTTGCATGCCGTGTTTTCACCTGTCTTTTCAGTCAAATTGTAGGAATTTTCATGACTGCTGGCATCAATATAATACTGAATACAGAAAATTCCCCTTTTGTCATACATGTTGTTAATTGAATTACAGGAAGTTTCACGATTAAGGGCATCAATATTATTTTTTTTATTGCAGAAAATGTCCCTTTTTGCCATATTATTGGGTATAATTACAGAAAGTTTCATGATTGCGGGCATCGACATTATTTCGATTGCAGAGATTTGCCCTTTTCCAATATTTTTTAGTCCTTTAGTCAAATTACAGAGGATTTTATTATTGCAGACATCGATATGATATCAAATGCAGAAATTCTCCTTTTTTCCACATATTTCCAGTCAAATTACAGGGAGGTTACTGATTGCGAGCATCGATATTATATCAAATACAAAAATTGTTCCTTTTGCCATGTATTTTTAGTCAAATAAGAGGAATATTTTACGAAAGGATATGGAGTAAACGAACATGAGACCATAACACATATGTTAACTCCAACTGAAATACTTTTAATGAGCTGTACGGCCATGATGTTCGTGTTTCATGATTGAAGTTTCAAGTTTCAAGTTTCATGATTACGGTCGCTCATATTATATCCATTGCAGATAATGTCTCTTTCGCCATTTGTTTTAGTCTAAAAAAGGAAGTTTCATCACTGCAGGCATTAATATTATATCGATTCCTCAAATGTCCCTTTTAGTCAAATTACAGGAAGTTTTACGATTGCGGGTTACAATATTGTATCCGTAAGATACTAGGCCTCTTTATCATGTTTTTTTTTTGTTTATTTTCATGAAGTATTTCTATTAAAATACAGAGAGAATAGTAGACTGGTTCCCTCCCCTTGCATTCTTCGTCAAGCCTACGCGAGCAAGGGGAGAGAACCAATCCTAAGAGAATGGTCACTGTCGCCAGCTGCAGTTATTGTTTCCTTATTTTTTTTAATAAAAATTTTAGCATAAATATATATTTGATCTTGGACTAATAGTAACATACTTTGACGAATTTTAAATACGTCACATTTACCCCTAGTCTATGTGTTATATTACCATTATTATTTATAAGTATCCCATTGATTTCCGAGTATTGAATGAGAACATTTCTTAGCAATGACTGCTTTTAGAACAACTCCTGAATATTTACCATATATGCTACTGCTACATGTAAAAAACGAAAACAAACCACAAAACATACTAAATCATACCCACATTGTCAATTAGTATTACTACCATACCGGTATGATCATAACCACACTTTTACAAACAATAAGAAATTTCATGATTTCATGAAAATTTAAGAGTTGTTTTTATCTTATTTTATTTTTCGATATGATTTTCAGGTGACTATTTAAATAATAAAACAGGGTTGGAGATGCGGTTTTGAAACAAAGGCTCTCAAGAGTCTGTTTCGCTCACCTGGGTCCTATGCTGCACTATATCCTATGTTAATATGTTTCCCGCAATCACGAACACAAAATTCCAAACCTTTGAATAGCATCAACCAATTGATGTCATATTAAAATTTTAAAAAATTGTTCTTGCAATATCAGAGCTTTTCAAATTGGGTCCTATTTTCAACTATGTGTCCCGCTGACACCCATCTTGGGCGAGATACCAGCATAAAAATAAAAACATTGCAAGGATGTCTGTGACCAACTTTGGTTTCCGTTGGCTCAGTGGTTTCATAGGAGAAGATATTTGAATACATTTCCCATAGGGTCCCTGTGTTAAACTGTGGTCATCTTGGATCAGGTACGAACATTAAAGTCACAATCTTTGAAGGGGCAAAACAAACAACTATTGTGACTAAGCTTGATTACAATTGGCTTAGTAGTTTCAGAAGAGATCTTTGAATGCATTTTGAGTAGGGTCCCTTTGTTAAACTATGTAAACTTTGTTCTCCGCTTGTGGTAATCTTTGATGAGGTACGAATATAAAAATCACAAAATTTGAAGGGAAAACCCAAGGACTATTGTGACTATCAAGTTTGATTACAATTGGCACATTGGCTTTAGAGAAGACCTTTTAATGAAAAGTTAACGACACACGACAGACGACGAAGGACGCACGGTGGACGACAGACGACAGACGCCAAGCAATGGCAATATCTCATCCTTGCATAGCCAGGTGAGCTTCAAAACAGGGGCAATGTAAGCGTTTTATGGCTTTTTCAAGTGAATATTTATGTTTTCTAGTAAATAAATAATAAGCGATACAAGTTTAAGGAATTTTTTATGGATAATCAATGTGCAGAATGAAATATACATACTTCTCCAATTCTTAGCTTGTTAACCCAGTTGGTTAAAAATACGTATTATTTTTAATCCACACGTTGGTTAAATTTCTGCGTGATGTTTCCCGCAACGTTTCATTTCATTCATAAAGTCTATTGTGACGTCATCGTTACTACGCTTTCAGATTGCGCGGCAAACGTTGACAACCGCGTGCTGGACCATTGAATAAGCACCTGAAACACAGTAAAAGTCATTGGAGAAACAATATATCCTTCCGTTTGCTCGTGGATTACGATATTTCTCCATTCTCGATAGTTAAATTTCTGATTTTAACATGCTCGCTAAAGCTCGCATGTTGAAAATCACAAATTTAACTATCTCGAACTGGAGAAATATCGTAATCCACTTGATCCGGAAGGATATACTTTATTTCCCTTTAAACCGTTGATTCCGTCGAAATCAACACAACAACACACATTTTATATGCGTTGTAGACTGAGAATACTTTTGATATCATTTTTTTTTATTTATACAAAAAAAGGTCGAGCAATACCTGCCAATTGAAGATGCATGACAAATAGTTGAAGGTACGCCATTTTTCATATCATATCACATATCATTCCGTGACCCATTTCGGGGGTATATTGGAATCACTTTGTCCCATACTAAGCTATTACCGACTTTTTTAGGAAATGTAACTCTGTCAGTCATATGCGAACTGCTTAACATGAATTGTACTGGTACCTGTGTATTATTTAACGAGTAGACGATAGTGATTGTCATGATATATTATATCACGTGTATACTTTAAAAATATTTTAAAATGTTACATTAGGTTAATAAAATGTAATAAACAAAAGAATAACCAATCTAAAGCATTATTATAAAATGGTCATTGGGAATACACGTAACAAAAATATTAAGGGAATGCTTCAAACAAAGACTTGCATATACATCCTTGCTACAAAATACAATTTATCATAGTCGTTGACTACACAACACACAAGTTTGTTACACACGTGATGCATATCATCATCATGTCAATTCTGACGTAATTAAGCCACAGGTATCACAGGTGAAAATTGTTTATTAGCACAATCAACATCAGGGGTGGCTGTCAAAGGGTCATAAAACAATTGAACCATAATCAGTCGGCCATCATACATTGGGGCGAATTCTGTCAAAAAATAAAGTATACAATGGGGCAGAAATAAAGTTTACAATGGGGCGGATGATATTTTTACCTTTTTTTAAAACAACTTTTAATAAGCGTTCAGGTACTTACTGGTGACAAGTGTATACAATTTGCTATGTTCTTGGGGCCAAATGTTAGACAAAGCTAAATGAAGCAGGATCACACATGAGGGCCTCTTTTCATCATTATTTCAAAACTATTAAATTTCTTCTCTACACATTCTACCATTTCCCCTTTCATATATGTAATAAAATATACTGTATGTTACTGTAATAACCCAAAAAACGATTCAATTATGGGCTACAGATGAGCGAGGATTGAATAAATATTGATTTGAACAAACGGGGTATTGAAGAACAACGAAACAACATGCCTTGAATTTTCAAGTTTCCTTCTAGAACAGACACAAATATGAATGTGCTATAGTTCTAAGGTTATTTTAACTTTGATTTGATACTGGACAAGTGTCTGTATTTTTCTGTTATTTTATATAAATTTAACTTTAATTAATACTTGACAATATTATCAAATTATATATTATATCTGCTCCTTTCATTCATTTGAAATCCGCCCCATTGTATACTTTTATGCCGCCCCATTGAACTGTTTTTTGTCGCCCCATTGTAAATCAGCGAATCAGTCTGCTCTGATCAAAATTTTTTTGTGTATTTCAAACAGTTATAAATTGTTCATTTTAAAAGTATTTGTATTTTAAAATATTGACAAACAGAATATTACAGAATGTTTGGATGACAATTAATGTTGTTGGGTCATCACAATCTAGCTGTCGCCATATTGTCTGGTGTCTGGTGTAGAATCAGTGAAAATGCCGATTTTCAAATCGATTTTGACGAGATAAGATCTTTATCTTAAGTGAAAAGAATTACACCGACGGAAAGCCTATTTTATCTATTTTGACCACATAGTTGTACAAATTAGAAAAAGTGTATTAGTTCTCTCGCAATTAAGTTCTAAAAAGGGGATACTTCACAAAAAATACGATATTTACAATAATGCCTGAAATAGGGAATACTTGTGAAAATATGTGAAATTTTAGAAACAATTTTGACGAGACTAAACCTCTTCCGCTTCTCAAATAATTAAACCGAAAGAAAGAGAAATTTATTTAGAATAAGCACATAGTTGTAAATTTTAAAGAACGCAATTTTAAATCTTCGTATTTTCTATTTTTTTACAAGCTATCGTTATATTTCTATGTATAAAATACGACAATCCACAGGTAGCCACTTTAGTCACGTGACTGATCGATGACGCTAATAGTTTAACATAGTTTCGTCTGTTCATCCGTCTTTTCGTAGACATTTTTTCCGAAGCTTACTTCAGAAACTCATTAAAATTTGTGTGCATGTTTTTATCCATCAAAAACTTTTGCATGTCATATTATGTGATTGATTCAACTTTTTTTTTTTTTTTTTTTTTTTTTTTTTTTTTTTTTTTTTTAACTCATACCGAATAACAGAAGCTGTTCTCAGAAACTCTTTTGATTTTTTTTAATATTGTCAGAATGCTAAATTTTATATAAATCTGTGCACCTGGCATTGTGAAAGTTATGGCTACTTTGAAATTTTTTTACTTGTGTACCCATATACGGAAAATTTATTTCCAGAGGCAATCTCAGACCCTCTTTAGAATATCTTTCTCAAATTTTGTCAGAATGTTAATTACCGTATGAACTTTTACACCTGCTATTTTCAGATTGATTCACCATTTTTTTATTAGAGATGTGTCCATATTTGTATTGTGTCCACCATTCTACTGTATTCACATCTGTATTATGTCCACATACACTTACATTTGCACTTGCCATGTTGATTAAGGGTTCAATGGGCATGTGGAATATCTGGCTACCATTCGGCGACAGCTCTAGTTTCTTTACTGGCTGTCATTCGGCGACAGCTCTATTTTTTTTGTTACAGACTAAATATATATATATTTGACAGAAGATCTGCATGTAATGACATAAACCAATGTAATACTAGATCTATCATTTAGTACTGTAATTTATGTACTGTAATTTATGACTTGTGCTGTTTAAAGATCTTATGGAACTCGGGAAATGTTATTTAATAACCATTATACAGTTACGGGTACTTTGGAAAATGTGATATTATAACCCATTATACAGCTACGTTTTATACACAAGTTTTTCTACTCTTGACGATTTTAATGAACGTAACACTACTATAACAGCCAAACTTTTACAACAGGGTTACAGATTTCAGAAGTTGTTGAATACATTTGAAGTGTAATAATAGATATGAACATTTGATATCTAAAAACGGCGATACTCATAAACAGCTTATTACTAAGGGCATTTCTAATCCTATTTTTTACGGAAATGTTATTAAAAATGCCAGAAACTGATGAAGATTCAGAAAAGCTGGGACATAACATACATTCTTTACGTAACAGGGGATATCGACAATATATTTTGCTTGCATCCGTTAAATAAGCTTTTAGACTTAGTGACATGACAATTTTGCACACATACTCTCAATGATTTTGCCGATGTCTACTGAAATTTATGACCAAACAATTCGAGAAGTTTTGAGTTTGATTTTTCTTCCGTAGTGAGACAGTGTTCTAATAGCAGACTAGGCTCCATCAACTAGCCGGCAGTTTAGCGGCGAGCATCCCTTGACCCATCTTTCAAAATTACGTATTGTCTTTTTCTCTTCTTTAAAGATTGTGGTCACGGAGTTAGTAATCTACCTGAAATAGGGTTTATTTGTTTGTTTTTTATACTATAAGGAAACGAGACAGATCAAGGGGAGGTTTGGGTACCCATAAACCGGTTTAACCCTACCACTGGCATTTGTTAGTGCCGGTACCAAGTCCAGCTGTGCCCAGTTCCTATCGTTGTCTACGTTTGTCTTTTGTCTAATACGTGTTTTTCCCGTGTAGTTCCTTGGCAGCTTTTGGCATGTAATTATAATTTCAGCCTTTGTAGGCGTTTCCTGTTATCATTTTTTTTACGTTACACGTAAACAGTTATACCGTAGCAGAGAATTCAGGTAAGTTAGAATGAAAATAATATCACAGCAAATTAAATTATTTAATTGCACGTGAATTGTCACATTCGAAAGGACAAAAAATACTTTCTATCAGAAAAACACATTTTTTTCTTAGCACAAATATACAATATAACTATTGTGTAACAAAACTAATAAACACCCAAAACTTATAACAATTTAAGATATGTAATGTAACAGTAATGTCATTCCACTTTGTTCTATGTAAACAAAATTTCCATATCAGAAACGCTAAATGTCCAATAATACAACTGTGATTTCTATTTTTCGTCATTGCATTATTAACATTTCCTTCAATATAACACAACAAACCCAGTTATTGCAGATACTCGTATGCTTATGGTAGCACGTGTCTCGTGAGTGTCATTGTATTAAACAAAAGCAAATGGTTTCAAGATATGATAGTTTATATTAATTAGAGAATTCAAAGTTTTCGTTAAAGGACAACAATAATTTAGCTTGCTGTCTATGCATCTCATTTCAAATCCAAATTTTGTAAAAATGGACTCTCGACAGCCAGTATCGCTGACCATGTGAAGTACGAATAGTATAATAACAGTTTAAAAACGGGACCACCAAAGGACTATTTTTCTATATTTCTATAGGGCCCTATGTTAAATTGACTTTTCAAAAAAAAAAAAAACAAAAACAAAACAAAAAACAAAACAAATCAAACATAAAAAAAACAGACCAGCAAGACTCTATGATCAAAATATCAGTCAATATACCACACGACGTTTACAAAATATCTAAACAAGAGATCAAGGGCTATATCTCAGCCAAATTTTGATGTACTAGAATAAAATCTATACTAAAACAATTTGATCTGATTTTGACTAAAAGAAACTACCATTTCATGTCTCAAACAATACTTACAAAAATCGAATATTTAACATGACGGACGGACGGAATTTAAAAATAAAGCCCTATGTAACTTGGCTGATAGGGACAAAATAGATTATATATACATGTAGGCTTCAATAAGCTATGATTCCAGGTGTAGGATATCTTGCATGAGCTACAAACATAAAATCACTCTTTTAACGAGGACGACCAAAGAACTAACTACACTTTGGTTGAATATTGATTCAAAGGTTTCCGGCTATCTCGATTTGTTTACATTTTTCTTGTCTTTTATTGGTGTTTTTGTGCAGTTAGCTGGTGATTTGTGGCAATTAGTTCTGATTTTTGGTCATTGTAGATGTTTTCTGTTATCTTTTTCATTTAAATCAAACAATATTTTGAATAAAAGTTTACCATAGACGGAAGACAGACGCAACGTGAAGAAAAATGATAATCCTAGCTTTAAACAGCTAACTTAAAAGTTATTTCAGGAAACGTTTAGTTATCTCTGATTTTTGCAATCTCTTTGTTATTATTTTTGTCGGTATTATAAAGTTTTTCAAAAGGTGTAATCAGAGCAAAAAACAACTTCTAAAGGTAACTATTGTACATTGTGCTATCTCGACTTGGATACGAAAATCCAAAATCAATATCTCGTGGAGTTCGTGCTCTTGACAAACGACCACTAGGTGGAGGGGTATCGCAGATATATTGTTCGTTGTCCTTGTTGATATGCGTGTCTCCAGTATTTCCATTTGATCTATCTAGTACGAGTGGCTGAAAAAAAAAACGTCATAATAGATATAAACCCCATAATTACAATACACACTCGTATAAATATAATACCTATAATACCGGAATGGCCATACAGCTCATTAAAATTATTGCAGTTGGGGTTATCATATGTGTTATGGTCTCATGTTCATTTACCCCATATCCTTTCGTAAAATACTATAAATATTGCATTTAGTATTTCTATATAGACCAATCCGGTTGATTTCAATTAACAACATCAATATGAGCAACAAATTTACAGTCATAAAAGTGTCAAATAAATAAAACTTATTAAACAACAATTATATAATGCAAACAAAACTGGTCAACATACACTTCTTTATAGGACTTATCTCCCTTAGACATTCTGGTAAAGGATGGCATGAAATTCAACTACCAATTAAGGTAGTAGACCCATGGTAGGGGAAATAACTCTTTTTCTGCGCAAATTACTTCTTTTGGTATGAATAAAACAAAAGAATTACAATATTTATCAAAAATAGAAATAAAATATTCATGTTGTCATGAAACTGCATTCCTTTTATAAAATAATTCAAAGTGCCTACATTAAAATATCTAGGTTTTGATTAGTATCTTAACAAGAATAGAATTCCTGGGTCCCCTACCGCTCATGCAATATACTAGTATACTGTATATGAAATTGAAATATTTTCAAACATTCAGGGCAGTTCCAAAATTAAATATGTGGGGATACAAAAAGGATCTACCACGACACATGTTCCAACTTGACAAAGGTATTAGTGGAATTAACATTTGGTATAATTTCCATGAAAATCTATCAAAATTTGTTGCCATGAGAGCGCTACAAGGTAAATTTTAGGATAAAACAGAGTCATTATTTTCAACAAAGTCCCATAACTCCGTCAAAAAATATTGACCGAGGCTGATTTTCGAACTTGACCAAGTGGTATAAACATTTGGTATAAATTTTATGAGAATCCTTCAAAATTTGTAGGCATGAGAACGCTTACAAGGTCAATTTTTTGCTAAAACGGTGTTGTTGTTTTGGTCAAAGTCCAATAACTCCGTCAAAAAGTCTCCACTGAAACTGATCTTCAAACTCAACCACGGTATTAGTGATATAAACATTTGGTATAAATTTCATGAGAATCCGTTAAAATTTGTAGCCATGAGAGCGCTTACAAGGTCAAATTTTGGCTAAAACAGTGTCGTTATTTTCGTCAAAGTCCCATAACTTCGTCAAAAATTATCGACCAAGGCTGATTTTTAAACTTAACCAAGGTATTAATAGTATGAAGATATGGTATAAATTTCATGAGAATCCGTCAAAATTTGTAGCCACGAGAGCGCTTACAAGGTTAATTTTTGGCTAAAACCGTGTCGTTATTTTCGTCAAAGTCCCATAACTCCGTCAAAAAATAT
>MJUU01000534.1:100232-115882 GCA_002080025.1 Modiolus philippinarum | reverse complement strand
TTCGGTCAAAGTCCCATAACTCCGTCAAAAAGCATCGACTAC
This sequence comes from Modiolus philippinarum, assembly GCA_002080025.1. Classification (NCBI taxonomy): domain Eukaryota; kingdom Metazoa; phylum Mollusca; class Bivalvia; order Mytilida; family Modiolidae; genus Modiolus; species Modiolus philippinarum. The sequence goes on along the minus strand of MJUU01000534.1, from coordinate 115,840 downwards.
GGCTGATTTTCGAACTTGACCAAGGTATAAGTGATATAAACATTTGGTATAAACTTCATGAAAATTCGTTATAATTTGTATGCATGAGAGCGCTTACAAGAAAGTGTGACGGACGCTCGGCATTTCTATGTCCCCACTCCGCGTTGAGGCGGGGGACAAAAACATTAAAATAAATGAAAGTCAGATTTTTGGAAAAGGAGGCAAGTCCTTCTGCTTGACGTCCAGAATTAAGGAATATAAAGACTTTTTAGGCAGTTGCCTAACATTGTGAAACAACGGTACGGTGATTATTATAAAATTTTGATAGTTGTCGTATGTAAAGAGGTCCTCTAAGTTACAAGTTTTTGGTGAAAATTGAACGTGAGGATTTTCATTTAGAAAAAAAATAATGTATCTTTATTTTTAGCAATGTTTTGACAACATATTTTCTTTTTTACTGCAAATCAACACTTAATGCTTGCTTCTGATCATTATTCTCTCATATTGAGGAAGATTGGCAATTTATAGTCTTTTTATGCCAATTCTTATACATCTACAGTACAGTAGTACACGCTTCGTGGTGATTACTGAACAGAATTTAAGACTCCTAAGATAAAGTGTTTCTGTAAACTAAAAATCAAAAATATTCATTGAAAGTTTTCAAAACTTTTTCTAGAAATATATTATCACATAATTGTTTGATACTGCAAATTTAAAGAAAATTGCACGTTGGAAAATTTTGAGTTACCCCGGGTCTTCTACCTGAAATAGATATATATATATATATATATTTCATGAAAAATCAATAATATCATTCTTGATTATACATGCATTCAAATTATTAGAGCTTGGTATGATTTGGAATTTCTCATTTTCTGTTCACACAGAAAAAGATGGAACTATTAACAAATAAGGATTGACAACGGCATCCAGGGATGATTTTAACTCTTTTCAAATGGGTCCCCCGTCCAACAAATTGGGAATTTTGCATCGCGACAACTTAAATTGGGAAAAATGAAAATATATCAAATACTGCAACATACGTTTGTATAAACCAAGAATATGTGTAAGTACACACAACAAGAGTTTGGGGAATGGAACGTATCTTTACACCAAAGCCATTAAGATTACATTTTATACATTTTTCAAACATTAAGACTATATTTTATATATTTTTTTCAAATTACACCAGATTTGAATTTGATCAAGATGATCATCAACGAAAGAAGTACTGCTCTTTTCCTATATGAAAGCAAATCAAGAAATCAAAGTCAGAAATTCTTTGGTTGCCTGCAAACAAAGAGGACTTTCACATTTCAATATTATCACCAAAATCAAATCCTTCATACCCAATGATAAATATACCTCATTCCATGAAATGACTATGCATTCATTCATTAATCATAGAGCAGGTCATTTCCCCATTTCGTTTTAACTAGTAGAAATGAAAGCACCCCATATGAAGTGCAGTTCCAAAATCTTAACCAGTTAAAAGTCCCAGTTTCAGAAACTCTGATTTCAAGTCATAACTATCAATATTTATTTCAATGCAAACCCTATCCTTGGCAATGAGAGCATTTGCAATTTACCACGTATTTCAAAAGTCATAGATGAAAGTCTCGAATTTTAGACACGACAATGAATGATAACAACACGATTTCAATTCACTTTACGCATGCTGACTTTCAAGATGTTCCCTTATGGACATTTGCGATCTTAGACATTTTGTTCATCTTCAGGGTGGTCGTAATTAGCGTTAATTGCATTATTTAGTTACTTCTGGACGTTACTGTGATGTTTTGAGTAATTTCCGGTTCTAACAAAAGGCGACACGGATCGGAACGAAAGATTCACCGGAGACGGAAATGCAAATAATCCGGATTTTGTAAACATCATTGCCGCGATTGGGGATTTTCTTGTTTGGGGAATGGGGCCGCCAAGCGGGGAATGGGGCCGCCGGGCGGCCCTAAATTATAAAGTAGCGTCATCCCTGGCATCTAATTATTTATTTTCAAGTATTTGGCCAGTTATTGCGGATTCAAAGGTGTAAAAACTTCTTAAAAGGCGACCGCGAAGCGGAAGCCTTTTAAGAAATTTTAAGCCTTTGAAATGGCTATAAATGGCCAAATTGCTCTTGATAAATAATTTGTCCAAAGTTTCCAAATGTCGATTTCAAGTTTTTAATGAGACAAAATTCATCAGTTTTACCCCAGTGACCATTTGAATACACACTACAAAGACTCATTACGTACTGATATTTGTAACTATGAATGAGAATGTGCGTAACCTAGATACATGTGTAATTAATTCATAATGTACCAATCCTAGAAATTTAAGCATTAATTAATACCACAAAAAGTAAGTACATTACTGACTAAGAAAGTTTATAAACGTAATGTTATAATACTTAAACAAGCCTTCTCAACACCTGTACCTAGAATGAAGAATTTAAATGACCTATATATATAGCTTCTTCGACTGTATATACATATCTGGTGTGTTAATTCTATGTTTCGTTATAGGCCAATGAAACCATTTTTGAATGGTCAAGTGAGTCGGATTTCCCGTAAGATTTAAAACTTTCATTCATTTTCTATAACCTTTAAAACAATTTTCATAAAGCGCGATTCCCGCATCCATCTAACAGATTTTTGCGTTGATATCGAATGTTAAGATAACAACTTCAGCCAATAAAAAGGTTTTATTACAATTCGACTTTGGACAAAGTATTTTTTCACTAATCATCTTCTTATACATTACAATGCATACTCATTCTTAATGCAAGTAACAAAGGTATTACTTCACAAAATATCTGATTCAAATGTCTTACTTTTTTGTAAAAAAACAAATCGTTTGATCTACTCCTTGTTATCCGCTTCAAAATGGGTTGAAAACTAAATGTGCATAATTTTATTTGTTATTTCGTAATTGGTCTGAAGCTGGCATGTCAGTTAATTGCTAGTAGTCTTTGTGATTTCATGTTTATGTCCGTATATTTAGTTGTTTGAGTTTAAATTTTCACAATTAACTCAGTCCTGTTGCTAACTGAATTTTACTGTTGTTACTATTGTTTTTTATTTATCACATTGGCCAGGGGGAAGGTTTAGGCCCAATAAAACTAGTTTAACCCCGCCGCAGCAGGTTTGCGCCTGTCCTAAGTCAGGAAATGTGTGTCTTGTCTTTTTTCTAGTTAGTTTACTTTATGTCTATAGGAGTCTAGGATGTTGTTTATTTCGCTGAACTTGATTACTCTTTATTCAGGGGACGACTCCGACCTGCCGTTGGGTGTGGGGTTTTCTCACCGTTCACTGAAGATCTTATGTTGTCTTTGAGTTGTTATTACTCCCCTTTGGGTCGTTGTCTCTTTGACACATTTCCCGTTTCCCTCCTATTTTCTATAACCACCATAGCGCGCTTTTCATGCATTGCATAATATATCTTGAAAACACATTCAGTGAACAGATAAGAGTTCCAACTGACATTAAATGGTTATTTTTGTAAAGTGTGATGCGTCATAATTATATTGGTTATATATGGCAATGATACAAAAACTCTGTCAACTAACCGAAAAAGTTAGTTCCGTTCGATTGACCTTATACAAAGCTTCCAATTAACCATGTGATTATCGTTCTTATATGTAAACTAAATGTGTAATTTTGTTTACTCTACCGGTACTCCTGATCTCATCAATGTTTTGTTTTGATGCGTGTTGTTCTTTATTTTTATATGTGCGTGTGTCTTCATTTTTCTTTCCTATGACAAACCCACGTATTTGGTTTTTTTTTGTTTCTCTAATGTAACCACTGTCCTTGTTTTGTTTTTGTACCGATATCTCGGTACTCAATTACGTTCTTAAAGGACAATAAACAATAGAACCTAGCAGGTTACTTACACTTTGGCTATCGTCAACGTGACCAAATGTATCCCGGACAAGTTGTAATATGTTCTGTGTATCTATCTTTGCATTGGCTTTTGTAACAGATTGCATATATTCTACAATAGATATGTGATAATTAAAATATTAAGTATGTTTGATAATACATCAACATGTAAATATATTTTATACTTGAAGAAAAGGCATCATTAAGTATACAGACAAGGTATCATTGATATCTCCAGTTACATTGATGTAAATTGATGCAAGTGCTTCTTTTGTAAATTTTTGTTATATACTGAGCAACACAAGAAACGCACCACTTGTTTAATATCATCTAGCTCCCTAGATATTTTAACCATATCAGCCTTTTTATGTATTTTTTAATTTCAAATGTCCAGAACAAGCATTAAAATTTTGTCAAAAAATTTGCATTTTCAAGTCACAGCAACGGTTTCCGGTGAATGTGTGAGAAAACACAAGTCAAAGAATTGCTTGTTTGGAAGTTGTATTGTAAAAAGTTACAAACACAGTACTTTTTTTACCAAATCTTACAGGTATGAGCACAAAAGGTTCAAAATTCATCTTTTTTCAACAATTTTTGCATTTTTGGGTGAAAAAGTGGTTTTTTGAGAAAATGAAATTCAGAATTCAAAAAATTTTTTTTTTTTAATTTTGACTTTGAAAAAACGTTGTTCCAGCAATTAACAATGAAGAGATATGGAGTAAATGCAAATGAGACAAAGTCTCTACAAATACATGGTAATAATAAGCAATGGAAAACATTTTTTTTCGTTGTTCTTCATCTTGCAGTCACCATGAGGCCTTCAATAATGAGCTTTAATCATACCTCATAGCAAGTTCAAGACGGCCCCTAGCACCGGTTTGAGCGGAATTCATTGCTAATCGTCGAGCAACGCTTATCATTATTGACAGGAAAAGGGAGATAATGAGCTGCGAAATATGATTAACATCTGTAAATCAATTATGAAGTCACCAAGCTGTCAAAGGACAAATACGGACCAAGCACCAAGCTGTCAAAGGACAAATACGGACCAAGCACCAAGCTGTCAAAGGACAAATACGGACCAAAAATCATGTCTACCTCGTATCTGGTTCATTTTTCGAATGTACAAGTCGAATGATCTACCTTAAATGTACAGAACTAAACTCTGAAATCGTACTATAATGACGAATTACTGATTCATAATCACAAACTGATTGTTATCAATAGAAAGTTCAAATGTACAAAAGCTAACGATATATAAAATTTATTAAAATTCAATATGATGTAATTTTAATGATTTGGAAAAATGATAATTGTCTTCAATAATAATAATAATAAAAATAATATTTATTCAGGCAAATGCATACAAACATATCATGTACACATAAACCAATATATTAATATATAAAAGAATGCAAAGCAATGAATAGTTTTAAGAGTATATATATTGTAATATTGAACGCCTAGGATAACCATAAAGTAAAAAAAAAGACTTATTTCTAATGGGTTCCTTGTTAATAATTACAAAAAACACCTAAAAGTACTCATATGTCCTATAAGCACATACAGATTACAAAAAGCACTATTTAAAAACACTGAAATAATTTACGCTCATAAAAATAAATAAAATAACTAATAGCTGTTTAAAAATATACAAATTCACTTTCTTCTCTCCTTCTTGCCTCTACTTGTAAAAATAATTTAACTTCTTTTTTAAAATGCGCTTTATTTGTAATATTTTTTTTTTATAGAAATTGGCAACTTGTTCCAATCAGTGATTGCATGATATATAAAGGTATTTTTGAATAGATTTTTATTAGGTATGATAAAATTTAAATTTGTGGCACCCCTTGTGTTACCTTGATTAAAATTAAAATTATCATGCATATATTCAGGCGCTATATACCATGAACTATATTAAAAAACAGGATTGATTCTTAACTGACTAGCCCTGTCTGGTACAGAAAGCATTTGGACACTGTCGAGTTTATCGTAATTTATACTAGTTCTGGGTCCCAGGTCGAGTACAAACCTCACTATCTTGTTTTGTAACACTTGAAGCTTTTTTCATATAAGCCCCCAGACTACTATACCACGATGAGCAGGAATAGTCAAAATAACACTGTATTAAAGCTGTCGATAGAGTCTTTGTCGACCTGGAATCCAGACATTTGGCACTTCTATATCAATATTTTAGACGGTCATTTACCTTTTTTACAATACTTAAAAATATATATTAAAAATTTAAATATTTATCAATATGTACTCCGAGATATTTAACTACTTCCGTTGCTTTAATTATATGATCGTAACATTTTACATGAAAGTCAGTTATATTTGATCTTTCTTCTCGGACCAAATAACATACATTCGGTCTTACCCAAATGAAGAGATAATATTGTCTATCAACCAGTCTGAGCATTGCTCTAAAACTTTTCCTAGTTTACTTGATATAACTTCAGGGTCTTTATGTGAGTAGAGTATTGCACTATCATCTGCTTATAATATGAGTTTACAATCTGTATCTATACTAATTGACATGTCATTTACATGAGTCAAAAATAGAAGAGGCCCAGGATGCTAGCTGGGGCACTCCACAGGTGACATTCATGGGTTCTGACTGTACTCTATCTGTTAAATATGGTTTGAACCAGTCTATTTATTGAACACCCATTACCTTTAATTTATTACATAAAATATTATGGTCGACAGTGTCAAAACCTTTCTGTAGATCCAGCATTATCATACCTGTACACATACCTCTAGAAGTATTAGTTCTTAAATAATCTAGTAGATGAATATGACAAGTATCTGTAGAATATTTTTGTCTAAAACCTGACGGTAACTGATATATCATTCTATTTTCTTGTAAATAATCAACAAATTGTTTATATACACTTCTTTCATTAGAAATTCTAATATTTTAGACACTATACTTAATATACTAGCTGGCCTATAATTACCAACTTATAATGGGCTGTTTTATATACAAGGGCTTCACTCTTGCATACTTCATACTTTGAGGAACCACTCCAGAAGAAATTGATTGATTAATAATAGATATAATTGTTGCATTTACAATTTTTTCACCATCCTTAATGAATCTAGCAGGAATTTCATCTAATCCAGTGCTTTTAGAAGGATTTAGAGAATTTAACTCTTCAAAAACAAACTCTTCATTAACATGCTGTAGAATTAATGTTCTATTTAAAAGATTTCTATTTTTATAAAAATCTAAGAATAATTTTGAAGTAGTATTATAAATGCCTTTTGGTTTAGGTAGTTTTTTTACTAATTCAGAAGCTACTGTAGTAAAAGAATTGTTGAAAAAATCAAATATAGTTTTAGAATCATGACACAATCTATCATCAATATTCAGAACAATATTGGCTTCTTGGGCTTCACTTTTGTACCCCAAATCTTTTAACTGTTTCCATAATTTTTCAGCATTTAAACTAAAATCCCCGGGTTTTTGTTTTATCTCTTTGTATTTTTATAACATAGATAAACCCTTGCAAATATCTCAAAATTCTATCAGAGATCTTTTGAACTGCGATAATTATTTATGCTTTCGATACAATCTTCTCGTTGTATTATTTTATGTAACGTATGTTGGTGATAAATGTTTTTACTCTCATAGACAGGACAATAATAGCACAATTATAATTTTTTAGGTTATTTAATGATCAGATTTTCTAGTAGTTTTGCTTATTTTTCATTACAAAATCTGCAAATGAAAGCCTAAAGTGTCGCAAACATAAAAATGTGACGTACCAATATAAAGGTTTAAAACACTTACTTTTAGGGATTTTGGATCTTTGGTTTTTACTCCTGATGTGAATTCCAAACATTCCCAGCAAATCTGTCAAGGTCCCTTTAATCAAGTCTAGGATTCCCACAGGACTCTTTTCATTTTTCGAATCTTCCCGTACAGTAGAAATGCTCTGATTCAGAATTGCCGCAAACATGGTCAGCAAAATAAATATGATGAATAATACATAACAAAAGAAATAAAACTGGGCAAATGTCGGAGCTGCACTCACCATTTTATCAAGACTGTTCCTGCCTATCAATGTATTTGCTAAACTACCAGAAGCTACAAGCATATTATGGTAGTCGTACATGATAGGTCCAAATAAAAGATAACCAAGAATAACAAAACCAAAAAATGCAAATCCAAATATCACAAAGAAGCTTAAAAGTTCTGGTGCTGCATGGCGAACCACTGTTGCAAGTTCTGCCATTTTCTTATTATAACCTAAAGCACTTAAGATTCGCAAAGTAGCTGTGAATACTATAATCCCAATAATACTGCTGTAAACATTGTCCCAAGTTATTATTTCCGAGAAGCTTATAAAATCAGTAACATTGTCATGATATCGTTGTAGAGCTCTGTTAGTTGCAATATATTTTGCAGCCCACACTCCAATTGCAGCAAAACTAAGAAGAATGGTTAAAAGGTCAACAATATTCCATGCAGCTTTAAAATATTTCCAGCCATTTTGCCGAAATTTAACTATAATTTTGTAAGTGGCTATTAATATAGCTATGATGTATACCACGTAGCATATTAGAGAGAAAGCTCCTGTTGCGTCGCTTAATACGGTTGGTCTAAACGACTGAGTGAAGGTATAAACAATGACTGAACCAGTTTCTGTAAATTCAATGGCAAATGTTGCATATGCAATGAGATTAATGTTTGCATTATATAGTGAAAATTCGATTAAAAGTGCCCTCGTTTGACGATCTAACCATCGATAATCCTTAACCTCTTTTAAAATGTTATTCACTTCATCTCTGTTATTAGAGAAATCCTGTACGTAGCCGCCGCCACCATAGACATCATATTCACCAGCAAACGGTAGACCATTTAATTGTGCAGAAGATTTGTACGTATAAGCATCTTGCGTTAGTAAGCTATTGTCTGCCCAAGGGCAAGAAACATTCCTTAATTTCCAGGAAACACAATAGTCGTTCGTTTCTTCCTTACTCGACTGGAAATCACTTGTGCAAAAACGCGATTTAGTCAGCTTGGAAAAGCTACATTTTTCTGTAATATGCAAAAAGAACAAGTATATTGTCAAACTAACGCTTAAATACACAGAAACACATTATTATGCAAGGTAATAATAAAGACAATGTTGTGTTAAAAACATTATTTTTCAATGAAATATACCACATAAGAGTAGTAGTCTGAATTAAATACAAGACATGAGCTGAAGGCCAGTCCAACAAAACACACACAAGGTTGTTTTTATCTGACCCTAAACAAAAAGATAATACCTTTCAAATATAAGCCCTTATTCTCCCTCATTCTTCCTGTGTTGTGCATATCATTATAGGGTGTAAAACCAGTGTGCACATTTTGTTTGGTTTTTTTTTCATCAACTAACTACATTTTATTGAAAAACAAATTAGATGTTTTTAGTGCATACAAAAGAATCAATAGACTAAATTAAAAAAAAACAGAAAAAAAACAGAAAAAGCTCTCAAAGCGAAATAGTCTTAAATGTATTAAAGTAATACTAATGCCAACCAAAGACAGGTATTCATTTTGTTCATATATATATTTCAAATTTCTGATCGTTTGATTTTTAAAAGATTGGTTGTCGACTGGAAACTACTACTTAATAGGAAATTTATCTGAGTTCCAGATACCCATTAACATTTACATGCTGAATAAATAAACGTTTGCGATAGGTCGAAATGAAAAGGCCCTAGGTAAACTATAAAAATTAAGAATTTTCCACAACTTAAGTTGCACTATTGAAATGCTATATTGATCTGATTGTTTGAAACACGTTCGATCTGCATTCGATCCTATGGTGTCAGCCTTAATGTCTTGCATATCCATATATATTTTTTAAGAATTATCCGATTAATTTGAACGCTTTAATGTTCAAAACGTTGACACATTAGTATAAGGCGAAATCACAAAAAAATGAATAATTGATGTCTTAAGATTAAAATTGAGAAAAATATACAAAATATTTATTTTCAAATAAATACCTTGAGGCATTCTAACTTGCCGTAGTCGAACAAGTCCGAGCCTTTGATTTGTGAGATCACCAATGTAAAATTTGTCAAGTAGACTCAGACTTGCTCCATTATATTCCTGGACTGGATAAAAAGCTGGCACAAAGGTAGCATCCATCCAATGCATAAAATGATCAATCGAATTGACCTGAAAATCAATTAAAAGATTTAAAGCTATTTATACAAGCTATATATACATAAACACTTCTACTCAATGCATCAACACACAATATACTGATTGCATCTTATCGATTGCGTCTGATTTTATGCAAATTGAATGCGTTCATTCGTAAAAGGTTATTCTGATAGATCTTAACGACTTTTATAAATATTACCCTACTCTTGCTTGTGTCTTTGATTGATTGGAGTAGTCTTTGGGTTATTTTAAATTTTGATATTCGGTGCAAACTTCGGCATACTACCAGGACGACATTTCTGAAGCTGGCTACAAAGGCCATCAAATATGATACATTTAGCATCTTCATTAAAGAACATGTACATATTAAACCGGTAGCAAGTTTTTATATATGTATTTCGCAAAGTTGTTTAATGCAAGACTATTTATTTTCATGCACAAAAACATAATACGATATCAATTTAAGATCGGTTAACAAAATGTTGTATATCTTATTACTGATGCGGATCCAGTGATTGTTTTGTAAAGACGATTCAGAAAAAACGGATAAAGTGTTAAATTTATGGTCCGAATCGATTTTCAAAGTAGTTCAGTTCTTTAAGTGCAATCAGGAGCATCTTACAAGAGGTTACATTTATGCTGTCGTGTCCGTTTTTCGAAGTCTGTAAGATAAAATCAAACCGTTTTCGATCTGATATCTCTTCACATAAGTCTATATTGCAATGTAAACAACTTGCAAATTTATTATTCATCATGGTGCAAAATTTGATATAATTATTATTTTACCTTTGAAAACCCAAAATGGTATTTGTTGGAGGCATAAATGAGATTATCGATGTTTGATTTCATCCTGTATGATCTGTTATCCCTGTTTACATAACTAATGCAATAAACAACTAAGGCGAACACTATGTATAACAAAACTTCTCGGAATACTTGTTTTGCTTTTAGTTCAAGTTGTCTTTGCTGTCGTTGTTCATTGAGTTTTTCCTCTGGTGGTGGTTCACATTTTGACAAAACTTCATGCCTAAAGGCTGTTCGAAAAAATTTAAAGAAGAATTTATGTATATACATGTATGGGCCGTAACACTACACAGTTCTACGTTAAACAGAATTATAAGTTCACAAAAGATGAAAATTATTGTTTCCGAAATGTCCCCCTTGTCTTTTGCTCACCTTGTAGACGCATCGGTAGCATTCTTAAAGAGTGCACGTGAACATGTCCATGTTATATCTAAGAGTTGATTCTACCAAATGGATCATAATGACAAACTACACTTCCTTGTACTTCAGCATTTGTTCAGGATATTCTCCATTTGCAACTCTACAAGGATTCTCTTAATGAAGTATGTTTTCAAAGCCTTGGGACAACAGCAGTGGAATACAGAAGGAACAAGGGAAGCAATGACCACATAAATCGAAGTCCAAAGACATGGCAAAACGGCAACAGAGAAAAATAAAGACAAAACAAGGACGTGAAACAGCTACAATGCACGGAAATAAACAGATAACATTAAGAACTAAGGCACTCATAGTGTGAACTCCCATGAAAACCATTAGTGACAAAACTCCACCAAACGACAGAAAACTCCAAAAGTTTTTTTTTAAGTAGGGGAATTCCAACAATAAGTTAATGCTGTTTTCAGAAGAAAAAACATTGTGCATTAATATATTATCTCAGTGGATTTATTGAAACAAATGGCAGTGTAATTGAACACTTAGAAGCAGTGATTTTCATTTATGACATTTCCTATGAATCGTCAAAGGCAATGACAGATATATAAGAAATATGCAAATATGTTCTGGTGGCAATACCATACTGGAATTGTCAATCTAATTTGAATGGAAAGTTGGGCCAAACATTCATCTAATGAATATGCCTATTATTAGTTTTTATGTATGCATATTCATGTATCTGTAACTCTATGGGAATATATGCCTTTCTAACGTACAACACAGGGAATTGGTATTTTTAAATAAGGTAAATGTGCACAACAACTCTGAGTTTTTAAACTTGCTTCCAAGCTTTCAGTTGCACAAAAATATGCAGGGAATTTCTCCATACTTATCGAAACTAGTGAACCACACAAACAATCGCTTTGATTCTCTTTAAGTTTCAATAGGGCTCTTTATTTAGATATTCATATGCGAAAATTTAACACAGCGGTAACCTCACATACAGATAGCTAAATTAAAAAAGTTACTGTTATGCTGATGGCCATTTCGACAAATAATGTCTCTTCAGTGCAGATCAAATAAAATATTTAGAGACACAAAACTCGAAAGATGTCTGAAACTGGACATAGTGTCTAAAGCGAAAAGCCATAATCTGCAAGGGAGACACATCTTGCTTTTAACAAAATTTCTTAAATTAAGATATCGAAAGTTGTAAAAGACAATTGATTGGTTGGGACAGCACAAATGTATTTGGTTATTGGGTTGGCGAATACCCTCTAAGACTAACAGTTCATTAGCAGAGGCTATCGACCCAGTGGATATAATTAACTAAGTTTCGAAGGTATTATAAATTAGGTTTCTACAGAAGGCTCGGCAAGTTATCTCATTTTACCGCAGATCAATTCAAAAGTATTCAAGACGGAAATCCAAAAAGATGTTTTGAATAATGTCCTACATGGTCATTTTTTAAATGATAGAGTTTTGTGGCCTGATCTGAATTCTTGATGTAAATAACAGAAACGGCGAGGTAAAGTAAAGATGCAATGCTTTAATATATCAAAAGTATATTTTCCTTCAGTGATCTTTTTATAAATTATTATTTCAATGAATTATATGGAAATAAATTCATGTAAACAAATCTCAAAATGAATACCGAAAAAATAAGCTGCTCTTAAGTCAAACGATCTTAAGACTTCACTATGATCAGTGATATCTTTGTAAAAAAGAATAAGAGGGAGTCTGAATGTTACATCATTTGCAACTTTTTCACTACTGTAATAGATACATGAAAAAAGTCACTTTCACTATTAAATATGGTTTCCTCCTTACTATCTTCTAATGTTAACTCGGAAATTGTTTCAGGTGATACCTTTTATAGTAAACACGATATTTCAGTAGTTACGTTTGCGGAAGAATAATTTTGGCCTATATGAAATTAGTCCCAGCAAACAGAAGTTATGTTGTCTGTGTTACACAGAAAGATCAATAACTTGGTTCTTCAACAATCATTTTTAAAGAATATCATGATTTGCAACGATTAAAATTTCATACCCCAGAATTCACGAGAGCGTCCGGATGAATGTACACTGGCAGCCTGTTTAATTTTTCTCATGTCAACTAATGTAGTTTCATCATCCACATGTTTCCTGAATATAATCGCTACGATGAAAGCTATTGCGAGAACCTGAAAAGTAAGATAGAACCGAACCGTCATGGCAAAAAATTAATAATAATACACAGGCAATAAAAAGTATACGCGTTTTTTGTTTATTTTGTTTACACATTTGAAGTAAAAATAGTTTGTCACGTTATCAATAAAAGTTTGTTCAGTTTTGCTGAAAATATAGATTTCAAGTGAAATGTTTCATTATGGTGTACTAAATAACATAACAAGTTCAGTTAAAATAAGATTTTCGGGTATTAAACTATTATTTGTTTGTATGTGTAAGTAGCATTGTCTTGATATGTTGGTATTTCTTGTAACATACCTTCTGCAAATACACATGTATAGCAATTATTTGTGTCAACACTGAAATCAAAGCTGCTCAAGTACAAGAAAGTAATTCAAAATGATACATACTTTCGTAGAGATATATCGAAACGGATATCTGCCATTAGGCCACATCAAATTAATTAATAGATTCTCATCCCCACCCGCCCCATTTTTTTTCTGAGCTCAATTTTTTTTTTTTTTCAATTATTCAGAAATTTTCTTTAAAATTCCTATCAATCTTAGTGAAAATCAGTAAAAAATAAAAAATAAAACCCTCCCACCAACCCCATATTTTTTGTTCCAGGTGGATGATAATCTACAAATTAACTTGATAGGGCCTTATAAAATCTAAATAAACCATCCCTGGGGATCGTAAAAACAACACTGTTCTCTCTATTCTAATGCAAATCCAAAGAGGACGTTTAAAATCAATTTTAAATTACCGGAATATTGGCATTCGTTTGTGGTATGACGTTGCTGCTGCTTCCAACAGTAAATCGTGAATTTTACCCCTAAAATGTATATGCTATCCAATCAAAATTAGCGTAATATACAGGAGTGCATTACAATATCGGATTTATGGAGTTGGAATTTGTCATCACGTCGAAGTTTTAGCCTTACAGCCTTATGTTACACTTATATCTGATGTAATTTGTATCTTAAATATAATTTATATTCAGTCTACACATATACCTTTCATTGCTTATTCACATTTAGACGCTAAATACTAAGTGATGACTTCCTTTTTGAATTGAACCAATTAAAAACTGTTTGCGCAGGGCTTTTCTATACTTATCAACAAAAGAAACGTCCACCTACTATGATCCTCAATATATTTTCTGATAGGAGTGATAGAACTAAAATTATTATTGTATACTTCACAGAAAAACAATTTTTATTCGTTCCTTGCATATTTGTTAAGACAAACTAAAGTTGGTGCTAATGAGTGAAATTTTTCTAAACAGGTGTCAATTTTTTTAAATTTTTTTTTGCGGAGTTCACCATTAGTTCAATGGCGGTTGGAATTGAATTTTCATTATTTGTTGATAAAATCAATACATTATTGTTAACCTATCCAAAAACACAAAAATTTCCAGAAAAAAAAATAGAGCTGTCGCCGGATGGCAGCCAGTTATTGCCCCCGCTAATTGAACCCTAAATCAATATGGCAAGTGTAAATTTAAGTGTGTGTGGACACAATACAGTCGTGGACACAGAACAAATGTGGACACAATGATATACCTCCCCCTTTCTCAAGAAAATATTCAAAGATGAAATATTTCCCCTACAAAATTTTGGGCAGCAACCATATAACTTCATGCACATCGGCAGGTGGTGTACTTCAACAGTGTAACATTTCATCATAATCCAAGCAGTCGTTTAGAACATGCACTGACAAAGTTCGTTCCCCCCTTTCCAAAAAATATTCAAAGTCAAATTATCTCCCTTCAAAATTCTGGGCAGGAACCATAAAAACTTCATGCACATCTTCAGGTAGTGTACTACAACTGTGTAATTTTTCATCAAAATCCAAGCAGCCATTTAGGAGAACATGCGCTGACAAGGTTCATCCCCCCCATTGCCAAATAATATTCAAAGACGAATTATCTCCCCTTCAAAATTTTAGGCAGTAACCATAATACTTCATGCATATCTTCAGATAGTGTACTACAACTGTTCAACATTTCATTAAACTCAAAACAGCCGTTTAGGAGAACATGCACTGACAAGGTTTGCCCCCCTCCCCCTTTTTCAGAAAATATTCAAAGTCAAGTTATCTCCCCTTTAAAATTTCAGGCAGGAACCATATAACTTCATGCACATCTTAAAGTGGTGTACTATAACTGTGTAACATTTCATCAAAATCTAAGCAGCCATTTAGGAGAACATGCGCTGACAAGGTTCA
>MJUU01000534.1:75768-93801 GCA_002080025.1 Modiolus philippinarum | reverse complement strand
GACGCCGACGCCGACGCCAACGCCGACGCCGACGCCAGCGCCATACCATAATACGACCGCAAAATTTTTGCGGTCGTATAATAAGCAGCAAGTTTTACTGGACAAGGACCTTAAACCTAATCTTTCTTCAAAATAGACCCAAATTCAATATCTTGATCATCGAAAAGTATGCTAAAAGACAGTAATGCATGGTTTGGTACATGACGTCACAATCGGTATTCACACTTTGTCTAATGTCATTAAAGTTTAACAGCCTGTTTCACTATTTGGTATCGTAAATATTGGGAACGTAAATATTTTCAAGCTTCATATCCATTGATAATTCCCAATTTAAACCATATATTGAATTCTTTGTGATTTATGTAACTTCTTGATTGTCTTTCGTTCTCATAACTGCTCCTAACAGTGGTGTACTGATAAAAGATTTTCCCCTGATATGGGTCTCGTTAATATCACACGAATTTTTACGCTCTTTTTACTCACTCAAAAAGATCAAAACTTTGGTTTCATAGCCTTTCTAAGTATTTTAATGCAAACTCTGTGTATTATAAGTTTAAAGCATAAAATTCTTTGTAAATTTCTGGTACATTTTTGTTTGTCTTAGTATCAGAATAAAAATCCTAGCCAGATATTTTGCTGCCCCAGGGACACTAAAATTGTAAAATTCAATGATCCCGTTAGAGAAAATTATACTTTTGACAAACATGCTGTTGCATAAATTTCAAAATACGTATGCATTTTAGTTATTTGCAATACTTATATTTGTATCGTCGCTTGCATGTTGTTCAATAACCCCTTTTCAAAAAATGTTATGTTGATTGAGACAGTAACGTAAATATCGATTTTGGCACTTTTACCTAAATTTTCTAGGCAAAATCCCACCGCAAATGTGGTTTTTGCATTGTTCTCCTGAAAAATGAAGTTTAAAATTAAAAAACAAATAGTAGCCCGGAGGTTTTTTTGGTAGAGTTTTTGCATGGAACAGTGAATTGGTACCATAACTTGAGAATGAGTGAAAAGCAAACGTTCGGTCTGATGTAAAACCCTTTTCACCTTTAACACACAATTGTTCCTATTCCTCAAAGTCTAATTCGTGTTGATAAATACATCTCTAAATTGCACCAACATAGGTAAAAGGTAAAATTCGTTTTGAAATGATACAATTATCAGTTCAATCAAAAATATGTTAATCAAACTATTAGAATTGTGAACTAGAGGCTCCCAGGAGCCTGTATCGCTCACCTGGCTTTCATTTGCCACAATGAAGCTAACATTTTAAGTTATACAGTTGAAGTTAAGTCTCTCAAACTTTGTTAGCTCAAANACCACCAATATCTTAAACTGTATTTAAAGTCTGATCTTGTTTTACTATATTTCCTTGTATGCCCATTGTTGACAAAAATGTACTTGCTTATGACCACTTTCAACACGTTTTGAAGTTGAGACATAATTTTCCAAATGGGGGTCAAGAACAATTTTTAAAACCATATTTTTAAGTTACCACATCAATATTTATTTGGAAACCAAATTTCTCTTTTTGGTGGCCATTTTAAAAATGGCGGTCAACAAACAATTTTCCACACGACTTTTGAAGTCGCTACATCAATACCCACTTGGACACCAAATTTCATTGAAATCAGACAATGTTGAATTTTCCCGCCTTTTTTGGCAGCCATTTTAAAATGGCGGTCAGCAAACAATTCTTAACATCAGTTTTGATTTGAAACCAAATTTCATTGAAATTGGACAATATTGAATTTTCCCGCCTTCTTTTGGCGGCCATTTTGAAAATGGTGCTCAATGAACAATTTTATACACCAGTTTACACGTTGCCATTTTAAAATGTCGGTCAGCAAACAATTCTTTAAATCAGATTTGAATTCACAACATCAATATC
Organism: Modiolus philippinarum; assembly: GCA_002080025.1. Taxonomy (NCBI): domain Eukaryota; kingdom Metazoa; phylum Mollusca; class Bivalvia; order Mytilida; family Modiolidae; genus Modiolus; species Modiolus philippinarum. The sequence continues at coordinate 91,904 of MJUU01000534.1, read as the reverse complement.
AACTTGGAAACCAAATTTCACTGAAATTAGACAATATTGAATTTTCCCGCCTTTTTTGGCAGCCATTTTGAAATGGCGGTGAACAAACAATTTTTAACATTGGTTTGAATTTGCGTCATCAATACCCATTTGGAAACCAAATTCCATTGACATTGGACAATGTTAAATTTTCCCGCCTTTTTTGGTGGCCATTTTGAAAATGGCGGTCAACGACCAATTTTCAGCATCTGTTTTGAAGACGCAACATCAATATCCACTTGGAAACCAAATTTCATTGAAATCGGACAATGTTGAATTTTCCTGCCTTTTTTGGGGGCCATTTTGAAAATGGTGGTTAATGAACAATTTTATACACCAGTTTACACGTTGCCATAGCATGGCAAAAATTTTAATAAATTTACACTAAACCTTCATCTTCTCTAGTTATGAATTTAAAAGACGACAAAATTTGACAATTCCATGAAAAAGGGCAACAACTCCTACAAAGATTTTTGGATTTTCTTCAAAATTTCAGGGTGGGTAGATCTTGATATGCTGAACCTTTTTGCAATTTACACTTGACCTCTATCTGTTACACTTTTGAAAATAAATATATATATATATTAAAATATAGAAAATTTTACAGAAAAAGGGCAATAACTCCAACACTAGATTTCGGATTTTCTTTAAAATTGCAGGGCAGGTAGATCTTAACATGCTGATTATTTTCACTCCCAATCAGATTTTTGTTATCTGTAACGTTTATTTTCAAAAAATGCAATTTACTCCTTTGTTCTATTTTTAGTAACAGCAGCCATGTTGCTCGGTTTTCGGACTAATCGAACATAATTTTGAAACTGTCTGCCCTGGTGATGATTCAGGTCAAGTTTGGTAACAATTGGCCCAGTGGCTTCTGAGGAAAAGATTTTTTAAATTGATGACAAAAAGTATGAAATTTCTTAAATTTGACCAACAAAGGGCAAAAACTCCTTTATGGGTAGTGAGATTTTCTTCAAAATTTCAAGGTGGGTAGATCTTGATATGCTGAACATTTTTGCAATTTAAAGTTGACCTCTATCTGTTATAGTTTTTGCGATAGAAAAATAAAGAATACCAAAATTTTGAAACTTTCACGGAAAAACGGCAATAAATCTAAGACGGGTTTTCGGATTTTCTTCAAAATTGCAGGGCAGGTAGATCTTGTTATGCTGATCACTTTTACTCCTGTCAGATCTTAGATATCTGTAATGGTTTTTGAGTTATTTGCCAAAAACAGCAATTTACCCCTATGTGCTATTTTAGTAACGGCAGCCATGTTGTTTGGTCCTTCGACTAATCGAACACAATTTTGAATCTAGATATCCTGGTGATGATTCAGGCCAAGTTTGGTTCAAATTGGCCAAGCGGTTTCAAGGGAGAAGAATTTTGAAAAACTTTACAACGGACGGACGCCAAGTGATGGCATTAGCTCACCTGGCCTTTTAGGCGAGGTGAGCTAAAAATGACAAATATGCTTACATAAAATAAACTTAACTGATACCATTCTTAGAATAACCAATATTTTTTTTAGAAACAAAATAGAATAATCAACGGCATTGGATTGGATTCATTGACAAAGTTTTTTCCAGCAATTCGCCTTTCTAAACATAAACTTTCGTTGATGATAGTTTAGATGATACATTTACTTTTCACTAGATGCAAGCAAGTTTGTTATCGACCTATTGCTACAAGATTCAAGCTCCTTCCCTTCATTGTAATATATAACTTATGGGTGAAAATATAATCCTGTCGTCGGCATACAGAAGGAGTTTGAAGTCTACTGATAGGCATATCATTTACAAAGCATAAGGTGAGCAAAGGTCCGAAAATGCTTCCATAGGGAACCCCACTAGTGATATTCACTAATTTTGTCTCAACCCTATTCACATTTACAAGTTTTATCGCTCAGTTTAATAAGATTCGAACTATGTAGTATCATTAATATTTATTGCCTTTAATATTTTCTCATAGTTTAAATAAGAAATAATTCATTGAAAGTATTGTGTTGTTATTTAACTATTTGCTGGGCTTGTATTAGAAAATGACCCCGAGTGCCGGCCAATCCCATGGTTGAATGACAACACTATACCTGTCATGAATTATTTCGATTCTAATATGACAGAAAATGGAATTTTCCATTCTGAGCGACCTAACAGAACGCAGTTTTTCATCTTCAGTGTCTATGACATCACAATACACAATCTGGTGTTTTCGAACTGAGGCAAGATCCCAAAAGAAATTGCAAGCAAAACAATGCATATCTAAAGTATCTGAAAGAGCAACTAAGTCAACAATTATCGCAACTCCTATTTCATTCATAAACCAGACTGTCAAAATAAACATTTAGCTGTTTTGCATCTTTTTCATTATTTTACCGATACCATTCGCTCATTTTCAAATTATTAAGTAATTAAGTATTATACTAGTCGAAGATTTTTAAAAGCCATGTTTGAATATCACATAAAACATACTACAGTTTAAATTAATGGACATATATTCGTTTTATTTTCAAAACAGTTGAAGAATAGTTTAAGCACATTTTCATATAATGTCTTTCTTTTGTATATTTTTTTCATGAAAGTCCTTCAAGTTGTTTAAGAGTTCCGCCTGCGAGGTAATGTTTGCGGAGGGATTTAATGAAAGGTAAAAAAGTTAAATTACCCCCATTTCCTGAATATGAATTATATTCCTTACACTTCATACTCATCTACAATAAAGTTAATTGCATGCAAAGGTAATAAGAATCGCCAACGCAGCATTCAGAACGGTTCGATGCAATAACAATATTCCGTAACTAAAATTTGATCCCCATTTGCATTAACACTGAGTAAGACATACTTATAGGTTTCAATATGAGTGAGGCTGGTATATCGCTTTTTCTCTAATTTCTCATAAATTTAAACAACTCCTGACGGATTGGTTATCGGAATAACAATCAACATGTGTGAAAATTTCATCTCAGTTGGTAATTTGTCAATCATGTAAATGTTTCGTGTCAGTTTCTAGAAATAGTGCAACCGGACGTCGATGAAAGTAACGTCTGCATCATTGTCTAGCAAAATGGTTTCTGCATTTTTATGACTAAGATAACTCTTTATCTCCTTGGCATTTACCCCATTTCCTTTCTTTTTCATATCAATTTATTGATAATATGACATTTTTATCAAAAATATTATATTCAACACCCCTTTCAATGAATGGTGCAATGATACACATAGCAACGATGATAGCAACAAAATATACCTGAGACTGGAGACCATGGAGATTGCTCTACTTCAAATGAATTGAGTAGAAATTAGAGAAACAATTACTAACATTGTTTTCTGGTTTATTACGATAATTTCTCACATCTCGATAGTTAAATTTTAATGTTTTAAAGTTCTCGGGTAAACCTCGAACTTTAAAATGTGAAAATTTAACTATCTCGATGTGAGAAATATGGAAACAATGTTAGAGACTATATTTTCAATTCGAGCTATTTAATTTCATAATAATAATTAAAGAGCTTCAGCGAGTTAATTATCATTCGTAGTTAAATAGCGAGAGTTGACAACAAGCGATATACAAACCTCTAGAGTTGTGAAGCCTATTTCTCTTATGATAAATTTCATTTGTACACTGCTCTGTTGTGATCTCCCAATTATGTTAAGTTGGGAGAATTTAGGTTGTTGTGTTTGTGAATACATTGAATATTGATTATGCACTTTAAATTTATCCTCATAATGAATGTAAAGTCCAACAATACATTTAACCATAAGTGTTGTAGATGTAGGAACTATGTTCCATTATTAGCACATGTACACTACAATCAATAGCAATGTCAAGTACATGGTTCCACGCTGGTGACAGACTGGGTATCTTTTCAGAAAGCTCGGTTGAATTGTAATTACAGTTTTAAACATCCATATCCTTTCATTCACCATCTATAATAAAATTAATTTCTGCTTATCAGTTGAGTGAGTCTTTATCTAGTATTGACTTAATTTCCACAAAAAAACTATGTAAATGTGATGGTGATTGAAAATGCAACTGTATAACATCATAGAAATAATGCATTGAAATGCTACTATCAATTTTCAATATTGGAAACTGACATAAAAAGTCTCACATTCTTATCAAATAATACATCGTCTGCTATCTCACACATGTACAAGACACGCCTACAAGTGATCAGAAATCTCCCGCCAACAACAAGTACTTAATTAGATGGCACGTTCATCTCAAGCTATCTACACACAGAAATGGCTATAGAAAAGAATTCAGTCAAATACTGAACTATAAAGAAATAGCTGGTCAAAAATTGACTACAGCAAACAAAAAGTCGAATTAAAAAATCGGCTGATTAGCCAAAATTAAAAGTTGTAGACAATAGCTATATGATTACGCAGATAAAAATTCAGTCAAATACTGGACTATATAGAAATCGGAATAGAAAACAGCAAATAATTAATCGAATGAATAATAATTAATCTCTATGACAAGAGTTGAAATTGAATAGCACTAAGAATTTCATACAAGAAGTGAGTTTGAACATCAAAACCTACATGATGAGAATAGAAAATTTAATCAATAGAATTCGCACATACTGATTTTTCAAAACATTGATCAAATCACTCATGATAGTTGTTCGAATCTTCGAATACTTGACAACCGAAAAACATGTTGATATTTTTACAAAGCATAAGATCAAAAGAATGATCGGTCAATGCGTGCAATAAATAGGTGTATGGTCCAACATAATGTATGACGAAATGCATTATTGAAATCTGCAAAACACAAGCGGCTGACCACTGACGAGACCCACCGCTTAAATGAAAATAGGGGTTGAAACACCTAACTTTAACACTAAAACCAGTGCACCAGTACAATAAAGTGCATCATAAGACTACATATGAAAAGCAATAAAGACAGGAAGTGAAAAATTAAGCAACCAGCATCAATGAAAATAAAGCAGTAAAACAACATAATTATATTCAACTACACATTACAAGCTTAGCATCACAAGGACAATACTTCTTGTGGCTTTTAAGTTTGTCAGTACTGAGATAAGATTTGGTAATTTTAATTGCAAAATGGTCCAACATAATGTATGACGAAATGCATTATTGAAATCTGCAAAACACAAGCGGCTGACCACTGACGAAACCCACCGCTTAAATAAAAATAGGGGTTGAAACACCTAAATTAAACACTAAAACCAGTGCACTAGTACAATAAAGTGCATCATAAGACTACATATGAAAAGCAATAAAGACAGGAAGTGAGAAATTTAGCAACCAGCATCAATGAAAATAAAGCAGTAAAACAACCTATATTCAACTACACATTACAAGCTTAGCATCACAAGGACAATACTTCTTGTGGCTTTTAAGTTTGTCAGTACTGAGATTTGCAAAATGTAATTAAATGTGGATGTAAATTTCTCTGCATCTGTGGTAACTGATTCCGATGTCAATTTCCACGCGTCAATGATCTCAATACACATCAACACAGGGAGGAAACTTCTTTTAAATATATTCAACTGTTTTGGGAGAATGAATTAATATGTGTGTACACACGAAGCTAATTTTTTCATTTCTTCTTCTTCCCAATAAAATTAATGCATTAAAAAATAATGCAGATGGCATAATGAAATGAGCATGGAATTAAAGATAACATTTAAGAAGAATTTCCATGGCGTGGTTTTGACCCGATGTGTGACCTATAGAACAACCAATGAAAATAAAAGCTGAAAAGTTATCTAATCATATGAAAGGCCAATGAAATGATAGCATATAAGGTATCACTAAGTGATACGAAAATTAGCTAATCGTAAAAGATATAGATATTGCGTCCATATCATAAGAGAATAAATAAAACAACACTATTGCTGTTAATGGTAAGCATACTTTTATATTTATATTAGTGGTGACACTTTAACTTACCTTTGATTAGTTTGGGGGTCGTCCACGATAACTTTGTAAAGATACCATGAATCTCTATTGCCACTTCCAGTATTGTCATGCCACACTCGAAAATATCGTAGCTTCCCTAACACAACCTTAGTTGACATAACAAAGTTTCTTACACCTGCAGTTTTAAATCCCTGAAATGTTTAAAAGTCATATGCGTCGTTATTTACCAATTGATATTTCTTTTTATTTCATGTATATTCTTAGATTGCTTGAAAAGGTGTCTATACATCTATCATAGAAAAAAAATTATACTATGCTGTCTATAATTGAAGCACTGAATATTACCTTTTGGCAACAATTTTCTTAATAAATCAAACATTTGGAATAGCAACAATACAATTGCAGCATTGAGGGGGGTAAATTAACTTGTGCAACTCAAAGAAAAAATATTTCGCGTTGCTTAGATAGATAACGAAGATTGGTAATAGCAATTTGTCATACTACTTGTTTATGTTGACAGGTGTGCTCAAATCCCCTAAATACATTCTTACATAAAGAGAAAAATATTCAAATTTACATACAGTCTGATTATTCCCAACATATGTCAGCAGTTTAGGCTACCCCAAAATACACTTCAATCTCAACAGCACTTCTTTAGTCGTCGGTCCTCGAAGTGCAAGTTACATATTCAAGCCAGTATAATGCAAGTCTTAAAGTAAGTGTGAACTGAACCGTCAGTCAAAAAAAAAACGAGCAATCCAGGGACGGCAACTTCAGAAACACCAAGAAACAAGGAGGACACCACATGAGACGGACAGAAAAGAAAAATGAAGACACACATACAGATGAACTACACGGACCCAATAAAAACAAAGGGTGATATCAGAGGCACTGGTAGATTTAAAATTAAGGAAAACGGAATATCTTTACTTCAAGGTAAGGCATATATCATTCATAGCAATGTTACCATTATTGAGTTCACTAGAGTTCACTAGAATTGTTACATGGACATATATTTGAAAAATAAATGTATGCACGTGTGTTTGTTGGGCTAGCAACTTGCTGCCATCCTTATCTATACATTGTCATGACATCCGCGTTCGCCGTTCTCATGGCAGAGGTAGTGTTGAATTTTTCGTTCATACAATGAATTACAATTAAGTTGAAAAGTGTTAAAACTTCATTTACACTCTCGAGCGTAAAAAATAGATTGAAACTCCAACTAAATCTGATTCACGTGATGCTTAACGAATGTTGAGCGGCCGTTGTCATTGGGATCATATTTATATGTTATTTGTGTTGTTGGTGGTAGTGCCATTGGTACAACAATTTTTCATCAATTTGTTCTGGTTATTCGATTGAGAAGTGTAATCCATTCTAAAATTCTTAATCTTTTTATATGTACTGGGTATTTCAATCTGGCTTTTAAACACTATAATACACTTCAAATGTATGATAACTATTTCTTTGTCTAAGCTTACATGTTCTACTCCGTCACTAAGCAACCGAACGCCGCTGTCACCTGATTCTCCAGCTAACACAAAGTTTACGTTGGAATCAGTTCCAGATCCTGGTCGAAGTCCTGTATGTATTGATATAAGGTAAAAGTACCGATCTTCGCTGTCACAGTCAACAAGAAACCTCATACACCACTGAAATGATTCAACGACATATGCAAGAATAAAACTGAAATTGCTTTGCAATGAAATATCATTTGATGTTATCCAATCCAAATATACTATCAAGTATGTAGTATTTGCTTATTTATCTATAAAAATAATTAAACAAAAACACTTGTCGTTTTATGATTTCATTCAAAATATGTATATCAGATCGTCACAAATTATAAAAATAATATATAAGATTTTGAACAAACTAAAGTCTGCGACAGTCTATAACTGTATCAGAATGTTTTCCTAATGATCCTATCCTATACATGCTATATGGTGATTTCAAGATGAAAAACAACAATGAAAGCGTTGTTCCATTTGCTTAAACTACCATGTATTTAAAGGAATTTTGTCCTCACTACATTTACTCTATATCTCCTTATTTTTTCTTTATACTTTCAATAGTCTTTCTGGTATTGTATCATTTTAAAAAATTTTAAATATTTTAGATATCAAGGATGTTTTATATGACAAAACATGTACTTAAAAATGTTGTTTTACGTAACACCACAATATTACTGAACGAAATTTTCCAATCCACGTGTAATTCTTGGAGACACAAACCAATTAAAACTACCAGAAAATTGCTCAAAAGGACATTTTACTTTACTGTTTGTGCAATGAAGTAGAATCCATAGATATTGAAAACCAAAATCATAATACCTTTCAGACGCTCACAGAAAACAAATAACCTAAATGACCCTACAGATACAACAAAGATTCTTTCTAAACGTAGATTTTTTATTTTGAAGACTCATTAGAGGGAATTTAATAAATAAAAGTGTGGTATGTGTGAGATCGTACCAATTGACTGATGTTTTAATAATATGGTTAACAATTTTAATATATATTTACCCTTAATTTATCATATCTATCCTTCTTCCGCAGCCATATTGCCAATATGATATAAAGAAATAAAATGGCCAACAGGGTACCGTATACTGCAGCATTAGAGGGATCAAATTTTGAAAACACTGTACTAAAGTCAATGGTATTTGGTGTAACAAAGAAAGTTGTAGCTATTGTCCGCACTGAAGAAGGACAATGACATACAGTCTCATTAGGAGTCGAAAATGGCAGCACCTGTAATAAAAGAAGTGAACATTTCAATCATATCCAATTTAATCATTGTGTACAACCGTTGCAGCGAATGAGTCGCTCTTGAGTATAAGGAGTGTTATATTTACATAACGTTACTTGTGTGGATGCAAATAATGATAATAACAAAAATACCACACAAATTGTCAAGAGTCGAAATCAAAAGGGCAAAAAACATAGCAGGTACAAAAACCACCAGACAAATTGTTAACCGTCATGGTTTTAACTTTGCATGAGTTTTGAAAGAATTTTTTAGTAAAATATTTTATTGTTTGTCAGACCCCACCCCTTTTTTTTATTGTGGTAGTCTAGATGTAAGTCCAAAAAGATGTAAATCTACCGATTTCTGTTGTAACCGTTTGTACTTATTTCGGAGGATATATTGACGAGATCCGTTTAGCAAAAGATGTGTTATTAATGGAAAGAACATCAGCATTGTGTCTTTAAAAGAAATTGAAAGTTCTAGCATATACGAGTCCCTGAATAAATTCGGTCTCGTAGGAGAATAAGAAAAAGGGCTACGCTGTGCGCAGCATGATACGACCGCAGCATGTCGACCACTGAAATTTGAACAAGTGTAAACTAAAATGAATGTGGACACAGTAATTTGCTGGACACAATAAGGACCTTGACACATAAATTAACAGGACANATAGTGACTAACAATCCTACAAAATTTGAACAAAATCCAATACACGGTTTCCGAGGAGTTGCGTCCACAAGAAAGTGTGACGGACAGACGGACGGACGGACGGACGGACACACGGACGCAGACCATTACTATGTTCCACCGTCGCGGTGCGGCGGGGGACAATAAAAATTAGCCCTTTTAATCCATTATTTATACTAGGATATTGTAAGAGCTAAGAAATTCTGTTGACTACCATCAAGAGAAATCCAAAGAAAAAACTCAGGTTGAAATCCAATGAAATAAAGATTTCACATATTTTGAAATATTGCAGTTTGGTCCCTTTGACCCATTATAGCTTGGAAACCGAAGAGCAACACAAATTATGCTGCCATATTACTGAAAGCTTACAATGAGAATAACCCAAAAGCTAATGAAAAATAAAGATTTCACACATTTCTAATAATTGCAATTTTGACCCCTTATAGCTCGGAAACGGTACGAGCTACATCAAATCCGTTGACAAACTACTGAAAGCCTATATTTAGAGGAATCCAAAGAAATAAATCCCATAAAAATCTGATGTAAAATAAAGATTTTACATATTTCTAAAATTTGCAATTTTGGCCCCTTTGACCCCTAATAGCTCGGAAACGGTAAGAGTTACGCCAAATCCGTTTACATAACACTGAAAGCCTACAATGAGAGGAATCTAAAGAAAAAATCCCATTGAAATTGGATGAAAAATAAAAATTTAGGTAATCGACATGTTTGCAATTTTTGCCCCGTTGGGCCCCTCATAGCTTGGAAAAGAAACAAGTTATCAAAAATCTAATGGAGCAGCGCTATGTTAATTTTTCATCAGGAATCCACTGCAAAAAGCTGCATCAAAATTGGACTAAAAATTAAAAAATTAAAATTTTTGAAATATGCCCCTTTTGGGCCCCATTTATCTCGTGAACGGTACATGCCATACTGCTGATTGGAAATTTCCTCAGGAGGATACTGAAAGAAACCCCATCAAAATCAGATAAATAATAAAGATTCTACAGTCAAATATGTAAAAACATCAAATTTAACCCTTTTTGGCCCCTTTTTTTTAAAAACGGGTGGGGCCAAAACTAAGCCAAGCCTTCCTTTTGTGCCAAGGAACATTGTGTTAAAATTTCATAAGGATTGGTCTACTGAAACTAAAGTTATTGACCAAAATCAAAAGTGTCTACAGACGACGATGACGACAACGACGACGACAACGACGACGACGACGACGACAGCACCATACCATTATACGACCGCAAAAATTTTTGGGGTCGTATAAAAAGTATCCAAGTAGAGGAGCACAATTCGTGCTAAATCACGATTTTAATGAAGCATGGGGGGATCTGGAACTTCATTTATATATCATTATAGTTGGTATGAACCGTTATTGATTTTATTGATGCCTCTGCTGAGGGACTCTAAGTCCCCGAGGGTATTCACCAAGCAAATAGTCATTATTTCGGTGCTTACCTGAAACCGATTTTCTTGAAGCTTGTAATATTTAAATTTTACAAAATTTTGTTTAAAAAGAAGGAGTACCCTGATAAATAGCTCTCTCCTTAGCTGAATTTTGGCTTTTCTATTTAGATTGTTTTGGTTATTTGTTCTCCATCAGCTTTTACACGTTTTCGGTTAATGGACTTCCTAAAGTTTTGGTTTTATCTGCACTGATGAGACACAAGTTGTCGAAATGCGCATATGCAGAGAAATAAATTAACAGTAACTTCGGTATTGTGTTATTTAAACAAAACAAACATCATTTTTTGAAGCTTTCATTTTTTTTCTCATTCAACGTGCCAAATTTAAGATATATGTCAATGTCCAAATGAAATTCGCAAAATACTGGGCTGCCTTAGATATTTGGTTGCTTACAAAAAGGCTACTTAAAAAGGATTTGCTTCCCAAAAATTGAAGCCATTCCACCAGACGTTCTACAATCGACATCACCATCTTGTGGACCGCTATGGGATATCTGTTTCCAAGAAGACGACAGATCTTTCCCTTTAAAGCTTAATTATTGTTTCCTCTACTGGATTTGACTTTACTACCGGATTTGACATGCTCAACACGGCGGATTAACATATGTGATATGATCTCATGTTCATTTACTCCATATCCTTTCGTAAAATATTTAAAACAGGAGTTTGTCTTTTATTGCAGTGTGGAGATGGTAAAACAATTCCTCGTGGTAGAGATGTATGCTCTTTATTTTTCTTAGATATGGTGTACTTGTACATGAGATAATATCTCATGTGTACACTTTGTTCAATTACTATTATCTAAATTTATGCAAATTCAAAAACCGAAGGATTAATTCCCTCCATCGTAGTTTTGTCCTTAGCAATATTTGATATTACTGATTATTCCGATTTTGTTTGGTTTTCTGCATTTTAAATTTTTTTTGAAATTAGGGATTTCCTTTGTTTGGATTCTAGTGCTGCTGATGAGGAATTAATTTCCGAAAAGGCCATACAGCTCATTAAAATTATTGCAGTTTGAGTTAACATACATGTCTGTGTTATGATCTCATGTTCATTTACTCCATTCCATAAGAAGCAGGAGATGATAACTCTACCGATGAACCTGATCTCACCCATGGTTTTTTGATTGGGTCCGTGTTGTTCATTTTTGTGTGTGTGTATGTGCCTTCATGTTACTTTTCTGTTTCTTTGTTGTTTCCGATGTTGCCGTTGTCCTTGGATTATTCGTTTTGGATTGACGAATCGGTTCTCACTTACTTTGTAGCAAACAGAATCGAGTGACAACCAGTGAGTTTATCGTCCATTGCCTTGCATAATTATTCGATAGAGAAAATAAATTAAAGTACGAAGTTATTGTGTCAATTTACGGCGACTGATATTAATAAGCAACATATCACGCAAGACAAAAAGGTGTTTGTCTTTTAGTTTAGAGACTATGTTCACCAGAATTACTATTGAGATTAATTACTAGGTTTACATACTGAATTCATACATGAAAGGCATTTTTCGTCCAAGCACTTGAACAGCATTAAAATAAATGCCAAGAAACTGCATCCAAATCCTATTCGTTTGTGTGAATTTAAAAATGTTGGCTTGAAAGGTACACCTGCGACTTTATGAACGCAAGGTGCAACTGGTGTTCTAATCTCCTTTCTTATCATATAAATCAAACTTAGGGGACGACCATTTGATTTTCAGGAGAGGACTTGGCGATTTTGTTAAGAAAAATTATTCATTTTCAACCAAATATCGAACATTTTTTTTATTTTCACCAAATGTCACATCAAATTATTTATTTGCATATTAAACAAAAACATTCGTAAAGGTTCCTCAGAACCATGTGTCTCGCCTGCTCAGTGCGGTATCATTATAATAAGGACAATACTAACGCTTATATATTTTCTGTATTCCAAAAAATAACTAGGCTTTAAGAGTTTCAGGAAATTTACCAAAATTGAATTCAAATATCTGTGCAATTCAGGTATTGAAAATGACCAAAATGTATTAAAAATTGTATGGTTGCTATGCAGAATTCCAAAAAATACCAGATCTTGAAGAGTTTTAGGAAATTTACCAAAATTGGAATTTTTGCAATTCCATTATTGAAAAAATTTTTTTTTGCTGTTTTCATCAATATATTTTTTAAAAAGTATGGTTGCTACTAGTAGGTAGAATTCCAAAAATTAATTGGTCTAAGAGAGTTCCAGGAAATTTACCAAAAATCGGAATAAAAAATTTTTGCAATTTTATTCATTAAAATGAATGTTTATTTCAAATTCACTCAAAAACCATGGTTGCTAAGAAGAATTTCAAAAAATTGCATGTCTTGGACAGTTCAGGAAATTTACTAATGTAGGAATCAAATAATTTGCAATTCCATTAATGAAAATTACTGTTTTCATCAATTTATTTTTAAAAATGTATGGTTGCTAGGTACAATACCAAAAGTTAATTGGTCTAAGAGAGTTCCAGGAAATTTACCAAAAATCGGAATCAAAAATTTTTGCAATTTTATTCATTTAAATGTTTGTTTATTTCAAATTCACTCAAAAACCATGGTTGCTAAGAAGAATTTAAAAAAATTGCATGTCTTGAAGAGTTTCAGAAAATTTACCAAAATTGGAATAATTCCATTGTTGTAAATTACTGTTTTCATCAATATATTTCAAAAAAGTATGGTTGCTAGGTAGAATTCCAAAAATGAATTGGTCTAAGAGAGTTCCAGGAAATTGACCAAAAATCGGAATCAAAAATTTTTGTAATTTTATTCATTAAAATGTTTGTTTTTTTCAAATTCATTCAAAAACCATGGTTGCTAGGAAGAATTTCAAAAAATTGTATATCTTGGACAGTTTCAGGAAATTTACCAATGTTAGAACCATGTTTGATATTTCTTACGAGTTCAAAATTATGCTTGCCATCAAAGCATTGCCTTATTTTCTTAATAATATGCAAAAATTTCAAAAATTATCGGTCTTTGATATTTTCAGGAAATTTACCAAAGTTGGAACCAGAATGAAAATTCCAACACCTTGTCACATATCTGCACACTGCACGCAGCAATGTCTAAGTTTAATGAAATTCTGTTAAGACACAAACACTTAATTCACTTTCTAAAGAACTTTTATTTGTGGTTTAACATTGAAATTGTTAGCAAAAAACTAAGTCCAAACAAGCAAAAAATATGGAAAAACCAAAAAAAAACAATTTCCAATTTTTTCAGCTGGAGATAATTTTCTGACCATCATCTAACTTTTGACCACCTTTCAATAAATTCCAATAAGATTTGATAACTTTATTTAACTTCTAAAAAACTTAAATCTGTGGGTTAACATTCAATTTTTTTGCAAAAAAAAACCGAAGTCCAAATACGGAAAATACGGAAAAATGAAAAAAATAAATTTCAAAATTCATCTGGAGGTAATTTTTAGAACATTTTCTAGCTTCTGATCAGTTTTTATGATATTCCAATAAGATTTAATAACTTAATTCACCATCTAAAAAACTTTAATTTGTGGGTTAACATTTCAAAAAGTCCAAATACGGAATAAATACGGAAAAAAAATTTCCAATTTTTTCAGCTAGAGGTAATTTTCTGACCATTATCTAGCTTCTGTCCAATTTTGACACAATTCTATAAAGATTAAATGACTCTATTCAACCTATGAAAAACTTGTGCAGTTGTTGACGCCGACGACGACGACGACAGAATTTGGATCGCTATGTCTCGCTTTCGCGACTTTCGTCGCAGGCGAGACAAAAATTATTCGTCCAATCAAAATTAAATTATTCATTTTCATGACAAATAGGATGAAAATATTTATTGTCACTGGCACCAAGATTAAAATATTTATTTACAAAATCGCCAAAGCCACCCCCCTCACCTCTGAAAATCAAATGGTCGTCCCTTTATATATTCACATATTTTCCACTGTCAAAAGCTCACCCTTCCCTTATTAAGTTAGAAATGATCAGAAATGGTGACAGTTAAACTTAGATCAGTTTTCATTCTCAAACCTTATGATAATAACATACAATGTATTAGCATAACGAACAAACAGACTTTGATGACTGACATACATTATATATTATCAAGCGTATTTAGCCTGTTTTGCGATTTTAAAGGCGCAAAAACTTTTTAAAAGGCAAACGCGTCTCTCTACGTCTTTTTTCCTATCCTTAACTTATGAATACGAGTCTCGTGATTGATGTTTCAGACTGTGTATTACAGGTGGCGCGGTTTCAAAACAAAACGTAAATATGAATGAACAACAAAATACCGAAGTTACCGTAAATTTACCGTGAATTAATGTACGCACAACATGCTAAATATGCTTGATAACATACAATCTTGACACATCTTAAGTTGTTTTGCAGTAATTTCATCCTCAGATGGAGGCGAGTCGCCTTCTCTTGTCCATGTTGGATAACTGGACTTTACACAGTTAAATCGCTGTGTACACACACCTGTGAGGTAATCGTATGTTCTAATTAGGCCAATGAAAGCGTATCATAGAGTTCAAGTTGGTGGAGTTTCCCATCAGATATAAAATAATTCATTTATTTCTATCACCTCACAAAAGAATTTTTATTTATAAAGCTGGATTTCCACATCCATCGAACAGATTTTCACACAGGTATCGTTTGTTTAAATCTCATCTGGGCCAATAAAAAACTTAACATGAGGTCAAGTCCCTACAAAATAATTTGTACATCATCAGCAACCGTGTAAAATGTCGGTCTTATCATAGAATTAGTAATGTAAACATTATTGCCCCTACAAATGTTTATTATCATTTTTCGGTGTCTTGAAATATTTATTAAGATTTAAAAACTAGAGGCTCCCAGGAGCCTGTAGCTCACCTGGCTTTCAGTTGCCACAACGAAGCTTACATTTTTAGTTATACAGTTGAACTTCAGTCTCTTGAACTTTGTAAGCTCAAACACCAACAATATCTTGAACTGTATTTAAAGTCTGATCTTGTTTTACTATATTTCTTTGTTGCGCTTTTTTGACAAAAATGTAATTGCTTATGACCACTTCCAACACCAGTTTTGAAAGTGAGACATAATTTTGTAAATGGCGGTCAACAACAATTTTTAAAACCATATTTTTAAGTTACCACATCAATATTTATTTGGACATTGAAATTGGAGAATGTTGAATTTTCCCGCCTTTTTGGCGGCCATTTTGAAAATGGCGGTCAACAAACAATTTTCAACCAACTTTTGAAGTCGCAACATCAATACTCACTTGGACACCAAATTTCATTGAAATCAGGCAATGCTGAATTTTCCCGCCTTTTTT
>MJUU01000534.1:45811-75653 GCA_002080025.1 Modiolus philippinarum | reverse complement strand
AACGAACAATTTTTAACATTGGTTTGAATTTGCAACATCAAAACCTATTTGGAAACCAAATTCCATTGAAATTGGACAATGTTAAATTTTCCCGCCTTTTTTGGTGGCCATCTTGAAAATGGCGGTCAACGAACAATTTTCAGTATCTGTTTTGAAGTTGCAACATTAAAACCTATTTGGAAACCAAATTCCATTGAAATTGGAAAATGTTGAATTTTTCCGCCTTTTTTGGTGGCCATCTTGAAAATGGCGGTCAACGAACAATTTTCAGTATCTGTTTTGAAGTCGCAACATCAATATCCACTTGGAAACTAAATTTCATTGAAATCTGACAATGTTGAATTTTCCCGCCTTTTTGGAAGCCATTTTGGAAATGGTGGTCAATGAACAATTTTCAACACCGATTTTGAAGTCGCAACATCAATATCTATTTGGAAACCAAATTTTATTGAAATCGGACAATGCTGAATTTTCCCGCCTTTTTTTTGGCGGCCATTTTGAAAATTGCGGTCAACGAACAATTTTATACACCAGTTAACAAGTTTCCATAGCATGGAAAACATTTTAATCAATTTACACTTAACCTTCATCTTCTCTAGTTATGGATATAAAAAAACGACAAAATATGAAAATTTGAAAATGCCATGAAAAAGGGCAACAACTCCTACAAAGATTTTTGGATTTTCTTTAAAATTTCAGGGTGGGTAGATCTTGATATGCTGAACCTTTTTGCAATGTACACTTGACCTCTATCTGTTACACTTTTTAAAATAAAAGAATATATATATATAATATTCAGAAAATTTTACAAAAAAAGAGCAATAACTCCAACACTAGTTTTCGGATTTTCTTCAGGTGGTTAGATCTTAACATACTGATAATTTTCACTCCTAATCAGATTGTTGATATCTGTAACGGTTTTCGAGTTGCAATTTACCCCTTTGTTCTATTTTTAGTAACAGTAGCCATGTTGCTTGATTTTCGGACGAATCGAACACAATTCTGAAAGTGTTTACCCTGGTGATGATTCAGGTCAAGTTTGGTAACAATTGGTCCAGCGGCTACTGAGGAGAATATTTTTTAAATTGATGACAAAAAATATCAAATTTCTTAAATTTGACCAATAAAGGGCAAAAACTCCTATATGGGTAGTCAGATTTTCTTCAAAATTTCAAGATGGGTAGATCTTGATATGCTGAACATATTTGCAATTTAAAGTTGACCTCTATCTCTTATAGTTTTTGTGATAAAAATAAAGAATATCAATATTTTGAAATTTTCATGGAAAAGGGCAATAACTCTAAGACGGGTTTTCGGATTTTCTTCAAAATTGCAGGGCAGGTAGATCTTGTAATGCTGATCACTTTTACTCTGTAAGATTATTGATATCTGTAATGGTTTTTGAGTTATTTGCCAAAAACAGCAATTTACCCCTATGTGCTATTTTTAGTTGTTTGGTCCTCGGACTAATCGAACACAATTTTGAATCTAGATACCCTGGTGATGCTTCAGGCCAAGTTTGGTTGAAATTGGGTTAGCGGTTTCAGAGGAGAAGATTTTTGAAAAAGTTTACGACGGACGGACGCCGGACGGACGATGGACGGACGGACGGACGACGACGGACGCCAAGTGATGGCAATAGCTCACATGGCTTTTAGGCCAGGTGAGCTAAAAAGCTACCAATTCCAGCGGCACGCCCCCTTCCAACCAAGAGCTAATCATATTTTACTTCTCCCGTTATTGTTATATCTTGTTTTAACTCTCTTTGTTGACACTTTTATCCTTTTCATCATTTATACTATGTTCCTCGCTGGCAACCATCTTTGATATGATGGGGACATACTGGATACAGTTTTCATAAAGAGCAAACGGATGACAGTTATGAAAAATTCTGGCTGTAATAGAAAAAGTAGTTACAGAGGAGACGATCTTTGAATTTGTTTTCCCATAGGGTTCAATTTAAATTAAATTCCCCGCTGGCTACCATCTTGATGAGGTGCAACATACAATCAATAGCCAAGCTGCATAATAAACGGTTATTTTCGTTATGCAGTGCAAACTTGATGGACACCCATAAAAGATGACTACCCATGGACTATTGTGACCAAGTTATTTCAGTTTGCAAAGTAGTATGAGAGTAGAAAGCCAATGGTTGTGTTTTTCTGTAGGGTTCAGTGTTAAATTGAGTTCTTATTGGCGGCCGTCTTGAATGTTGCACAGACATCCCGAATATATTGTCGTTAAAAGTTGCCAAAACAGGAGTTGCGATCAACTTTGGATTCTAATTTCATCTTGCTACAGTGGAAATGATCTTTAAATATCTTCCCTTTGGGATTAATGTTAAACTATGTTCACCGCTGGCGACAATCTTGGATATGACGCGGACTTGCAACACAATTTTCAAAGTGAGCCAATGAACGACAGTTGTGACCAAATTTGGTTCAGGCTTAAGAGGAGATCTTGGAATGTGTCTTCCCATATGGTTCAATGTTAAATATAAACCCTGGTAACGAGACAGGCTAAGTTTGGTTAAAATTGCCTCATTAGTTTCGGAAAAGATTTTTAAACAAATAGTAAAAGAAATTTAGGAATGGGTAGATCTTGATACATAAAAAGGAGAAGATAACAGGAAACATCCACAATGGCTGGAAATTACAGTCACATGCCAGGGAACTACACAGGAAAAACACAAACAAGACAAAAGACAACCGTAAACAACGATAGGAACTCGGGACAGCCGGACTTGGTACCGGCACCAGAAAAATAAGCGGTGGGGTTAAATTAGTTTATAGGTACCCAAAACTCCCTTTTATCTGTTCCGTTTCCCTATAGTTCTGTTCTGTTTCCCTATAGTATCATAAAAATACAAATAAAGCCAAATACAGGTAGACTTATTAACTCCATGACCACAATGTTGAATGGTGAGAAAATGACCATACGTAATTTTGAAAGTTGTGTCAAGGGGTGCTCGCCGCTAAACTGCCGGCTAGCTCATAAAACCTAGTCTGCTGTAAAACACTGTCGCATTACAGAAGAAAAATTAAACTCAAAATTTTCAGAAGGATTTGGTTAAGAATCATGATATATTTCAGTAGGCATCGGCAGTATCAGTGAGAGGCCAGTATGCGTGTAAAATTTTCACGTCACCAGATCTCAAAGCTAATTTTACGGATGCAAGCAGAGTATCCTGTCGGTATCCATTATTACAAAAAAATGTAAGGTACGTCCAAACTTTTCTGGATTTTTAATCAGTTTTTGGCGTTTTAACAACATTTCCGTAAACACGAGGATTAGAAATGCCCATAGTAAAAAGCTGTTTGCGAGTAACGCCGTATTTAGATATCGTAAAAGTGTTCAACAACTTATGAAATCTGTTACCCTGTTGTAAAGGTTTGGCTGTGATAGTAAGAGTATGTTCATTAAAATCGTCAAGAGCAGAACAAACGCGTGCATAACATCTCCTTTATTTACACTTTATATCCATTTTTTATCTTTTTTAATATATTAGACGAAAAGAAGCATAAAAAATTTGACGAAAAAGCAGCGATAACTTCAAGACAAATTTTCAGATTTCATTCTAATATTCAATGTCTTACATTTAAAACACTAAAAATGTTACAAATCTTGAGTTGAACTTCGTAAATTTTAACTACCCAGATTACTATTCTTTAGCAGTGGAGTGCCTATCGTTATTAACGTTTGTCTTTTGTCTTATTTGTATTTTTCCTGTGTAGGTCCCTAGCTGATTATGGCATGTAATTATAATTTTCAGCCATTGTAGACGTTTCCTGTTGTCCCTTTTATTTCATATAACATTATGCCTGCTGAGAAAATCATATAAAACTCACTTATGTAATCTATAGGGAGATAAAACAATATGAAATAAGTTTAACTGTTTTAGTATCCCGAATCTTTCAAAAACTGGACTTATAGCAGTATAATATTCACACGACGATATGACAGACCAGGTTGATCTTATCATGCTCATTATTTTGCGCCGTCTAATTTTTTAGTTTTTTTAGTTATTTGCAGAAACAGATATTTACATAATTATTTACACCTATTTTATATACTTAGTAACATTGGCAATGACGTTTGCTCTTTGGACTTGAAAAATCATAAACTTGAAGGCATATACTCTTGTAATAATTCAAGCCAGTTCCAATTGATATGGCTCGATAAATTCAAAAGAGAAAATTTGTGGGAAAGACGCCTACGACGACATTGAACGTCAGGTGGTGCTAAAACTCAAATGATCATTCAGTGTTCTCGTTTTGCCTCGTCTCTGGACTTATATTTATGTAATCATGCGCTTTGTTCCTTTAGTATACTACTGCCGATGTTTGGATCAGGTCAGCAAAAAGGACATAAAACAAGAGGCCCTCAAGGGCTCTCAAGAGCCTGTATCGCTCACCTGGACCATGGCTGACGTAGATAAAAGGAAAAACAAAACATAAAATTTAGCAGAATACTTTTTTTCTAAAATTACAGTATTCTTGTTTGTTTTCCATGGCAACCGAAAGACCCACCATCAATTACAACCCATAAAAGAACACCATTCAACAAATATTTTGGCAGGGGTTCTCCTTATAATCATGGTAATACATATTGCTGAAATTAAAACATTCAGACCACAATTCAAATAAAAATTCAAAAATTTGGGCAGAGGTTCCCCTTAAAACCAATAGGACCAGATGGTGGCCATTTTGGATGAGGTATGGACCTGCCAGATACACTTTTTTGGATGGGACCACGTAAGAACCATTGTGGCTTAGTTTAGTTCTAATTGGACTAGTAGCTTCTGAGAAGATCTTTGAATGTCTTTTCCATAGGGTCCAATGTTAAAACTATGTTCCTGCTGGCGGCCATCTTGGATATGGTCAGACCTGTCAGATACCTTTTTGGATGTGACCATCTAAGGACCATTGTGGCTTAGTTTGGTTCTAATTGGACTAGTGGCTTCTGAGAAGACCTTTGAATGTCTTTTCCATAGGGTCCAATGTTAAAACTATGTTCCCCGCTGGCGGTCATCTTGGATGAAGTACGGACCTGCCGGATACCTTTTTTGAATGGGACCATCTAAGGACCATTGTGACTAAGTTTGGTTATAATTGGACCGGTAGTTTCTGAGAAGAAGATCTTTGAATGTCTTTTCCATAGGGTCCAATGTTAAAACTATGTTTCCCACTGGCGGCCATCTTGGATGAGGTACGGACATGTCGGATACAATTTCTAAAGGGGGCCACCCAAGGACTATTGTGACCAAGTTTGGTTCCAATTGGCTATGTGGTTTCAGAGGAGAAGATCTTTGAATGAAAAGTTCACGCCGGACGGACAGACGACGGACGGCCGACGGACGCCGGACGCCAAATGATGGCAAAAGCTCACCCTGGCATAGCCAGGTGAGCTAAAAACCTGTGCTAGGGGCCGTCTTGAACTTACTATGAGGTTTGAACAAAGCTCATTGTTGAAGGCCTTATGGTGACTTCAAGATGAAGAACATCAATAAAAGCGTTGTTCCTTTACTTGTTTTTACCATTTTTTTGTAGAGACTTTGTCTCGTGTGCATTTTCTTCATATCCTTTCATTCACCATATAAACCTGGTTAAAAGTAATTATCATTTTCCAATAATTGCAAATTTAAGCCAAACTCGCAAAATGACGAATAGTTTATGTTATGTATATCAGTACATCATTCATAGATTACAAAACATTTTTTTAAACAAAAGATATTTAAATATTCATTATAAAAATAGAGTAGACAATTGACAGTTTACACCAAAATGTATCGGAGTAGTAAAGAGTGAATTCAATTTTGTATAATTAACAACTTACATAACATCCATTTGATTCCCATTTAGATGTTGAACCATTGAATGATTTACAACCAGTTGTAAATATTGCAATACTGAAAGTGATGTTAGAATTCGTCCCATTTACAGCAGGATTTGTTTCATTTAAGGCAGTAATATTACCATCAACTGTACTATTGTCCAAAGTGGCACTTCTTTTCCGTCGCACTGAAGGAGCTTGCGTGGAACTTTCTGTCTCTGCAGTAGGGGTATATTTCTTCGGCTGAAGTCCTAAAAAGCATTTACCTTTTTTCAAAGTTCCTCCGGGAGCTATAACCTTCAAACCAAACTTTTCATCCAAATCATCTCTTGTGATATCATACATATAGTCATAGTCAGTCACAGAGGGATTTATTTCATATTTGAAGTATGCAGTAAAAATTACATCTGCGTCGGACGGAATTTCCTTCTTCAGCTTTATATATGCTATTGTTGCATCATTATTATCTAACACATCATATTTAAAATACAGCAAGGCGTCCGTATCGTCAATGCTAGCATCATGTTCAGTGAAATGTATATCTCCCCTGTTCTTCAAGCTGATTTGCCTTTCAATGTTCATGTCCTCACCTTCTTCATTCTTTGTCGAGATTTTCACAACTTGGCTTGATATCAGGTTGTCGTCTGCTGCATGCGGGGCAAAGGAATTGCTAAACACTGTCAACTGAAATTTTGTACCAATTGATTATCATATTGTGATAAATAAATCAAACAATAGATTTAATTTATTATAATTTTCTGGTAAATAAAAATCAAAACTTCTAAGACTTAGAGAAAATTTTTTTCAATCTTATGTTCTTACTGCATTGGATTACATTGAGATTTTCATATTCTATCATTTTGGCTTTACATTTAGATCATAATGTTTATTTGTTCTCTATCAGTTTTTAAACATCTTTGAGTTTATGGTCTTCGAAAAGTTTCGATTTTATCTGCACTGAAGAGACATAAGTTGTCGAAATGCGCATATACAGAAACCAAACTCACAGTAACTTTGGTATTTAGTTGTCAATTATACACAAAATATCCTTCATATGACAATAAAGGGCTACACCGAGCGCAGCATGATACGACTGCAGCATGTCGACCACTGAAATTTCAACAAAAGTAGTTTAAAGTGAATGTGGACACAGTAAAGAGCTTGACACAATAATTAGATGGACACAAAAAGAAGCTTGACACAGTTATTAGCTAGGAACAAAATAGGGAAAAATTCAACCCTCTTGATCACTTACTGATGTAATCGTAATAGCTATGCAAAAGATGTACTATCAACTAAAACTTAACATCCATAGAAATTCAAAGAAAAAAATTCCATCGATATCTGATGAAAAATAAAGTTATGACATATTTAGAAAAAATGCAATTTTGGCCCCTTTTGCCCCTTGTAGCTCGGAAACGGTAAGAACTACGCCAAATCCGTTGACATACTGCTGAAAGCTTAGATCAAGAGGAATCCAAAGAAAAAAATCCCATCGAAATCCGATGAAAAATAAAGATTTGACATATTTAGAAAAATTGCAATTTTGGCCCCTTTGACCCCTTGTAGCTCGGAAACGGTAAAANTACTGCTGAAAGCTTATATCAAGAGGAATCCAAAGAAAAATATCCCATCGAAATCCGATGAAAAATAAAAATTCTACATTATCTGCAAATTCGCAATTTTGGCCCCGTTCGGCCCCTCATAGCTGGGAAAGGTAACAAGTTATCAAAAATCTAATACCTGAGCGCCATATTAATTTTTCCCAAGGAATCTATTAAAAAAAAACTGTATCAAAATCGGACTTCAAATAAAAAAAAATATTTTTTGGAGATTTGCCCCAGTTTGGCCCCATTTATCTCATGAGCGGTACATGCTACGTGAAATCAGTTACCATATTTCAGATTGGAAATTTTTGCGGTCGTATAAAAACATTTGCTGCAATGAATTGTTGAGTTATATCACAAAAATCTGATAAATCAAACATAAGATAACAGGAAAGGGCGACAAAAATATTTTATGCTGGATGTATCGTGAAATAGGTGTCTTGTCATACTTTGTCGACTTATCATGTTTTAAGTACAAGATGGGTTCTTTGGTGTACATGTAAATGTTCTTACAAAGTTTGAAAAGTTATTCATTTTTAAGTAAGTTAAATTAATTTATGTCGGATTATATTATTAATTTGATATCGTTTGAGAAATTTGATTAGTGGAGAAATGATCACTTGACCCACTGTATATTTAGAGATTGACTAGAAAACAGTATATCAAAAAGTTATATCGCATGTTACTAAAAATAGAAATACATATCACATGTTTCTATGAATGTTTATAATTTTGTTTAATTTGTTTTATGTATTTTTCAAGAATCAATTACAAGTACATACATACTGTAATTATATTATAGTGCTAATTAACTTTTAAAATATTAATATTTGAAATATTTAAAATATATCTTGAATTTGATAATTTAGACAAAGGATAAACATGTCCTATTCAGTTTTTTATGTAAATTAATAATATAATAATTATAGTCTGTGGATGGGATCGATACGATGTTATATCGACCTGCAAAAGCATATCGACCTCGGATTTCATCCTCGGTCGATATGCTTTTCCCAGGTCGATATAACATCGTATCGACCTCATACACAGACTATAATTGTATAATATATAGTATACATTTCATCCGTCTACTCCCAGGATCAAATATTTTGCTATTTTTACAGTTTGTGACCATACTCGATTTGGATAATTTTGTCTCTTATGATATTATCTGATTCTACGAAAATATTACTATTTTGGTGAAGGCAGTTTTGAGGTGTTTTTTGAACATATATGTAACGATTGCTACTGTTCTCTGAATAATGTTTGATGTCGCGCGAAATTCCGTTTTTAATGCTCAAAATTGTTGACCAAGTACAACCAAACAACAAAATGCAACTGATAGTCGAACTTGTATTAGTTTTACGAAAGAGATACTGCTGAATTGTTACATGTATATCTCACGATAAACATCTAACATTTAATGTATTTAATCTAGATCTTCTGCCTTTTGCTAAGTCATGTTAGTGTATTTAATTTTTTCCAAAATGTTATTGAATTATAATTACTTACTTGAAGGTCCATATTACCTCTCGTCCCATTCATTACGGTATCATTATTCAAAGTAAGGGATACTCCTGACCTTTCAATTTTTCCACTGTCAAGGAATGCTTCAATTGATTTCTTTTCGACACTCAATTGTATATTTTTCTTTTCAATTACTGTTGCATTTTCTCCAAACTGTATAGTTTCTGCGATACCTTCTAATGCTGTGTCAGTAGTATAGAATAATTTACCAACCCCATTCTTTGTCTGGAAATAAATTAGTTCGACTGCATTTGAAAAACATGAGGAACATATTGCCATATTACGATTTGTGTGGAACAAATCAATTGAACAAAAAAAGCGTAAATTACAAACATAAGAATCCAGACACATCGCAAATACGAGAAAACAGAAAATTACTCGCAATACGACAGTATTGACTTTCAAAAGACAATTGGAATTAGAATGTTGTGAAGGCATATTCACATTACTCTAGGAGCGGCTTAAATCAGATGTGGATTCTAAAAAATTCCAAAGATCTTCTTGAACAGCTCTCCTCAAACAGTTTCGCATACTGCAATAGCATTCAAACTTTGATTTTTTACCCTTTACACAACCCTTCCACATAATAAACTGAAAACAATAATTTTAGATCAGATACATCAATGTTTCTGTACAACAAACGGAGAACGAAGGTATTCCTATTTGGTAATAGGAAAAGATCAAACATATGTTTTTAGAACCACACTGATTCTAACAAGAAATGACGTGAGAAAGGTGCTTGAATTTTTGATTGATAACATTTTTGTGGAATGTTGAGGCCGCGTTTTTCAACAGACATTAGGGATTCCTATAGGAACAAATTGTGCTTAACTTTTAGCTGACCTTCTCCTTTTTCGTATGGAGCAAAGTTTTAACAAGGGCTAATACAACAGAGACAAAAACAACTAGCCCAGACTTTTAATTTCAGCTTCAGATATATAGCGGATGTACTTTCTCTTAATAACCCAAGATTTAAAGAATATTTACATCGCATCTAGCCCATTAACTCTGACATTGAAGAGACAACCGATACACCCAATTTTGCTTCATACCTTGATCTTTTATTATACATTGACGAACATGGACGTCTCAAATCTAGGTTATATGACAAACGTGATGATTTTGCCTTTCCAATCGTGAACTTTCCCTTTCTCTGCAGCAATAAACCTACCTCTCCAACATATCGAGTGTTTATTTCACAATAAATTTGTTACTATAGAGCGTGCAGTTCATACAGTGACTTTGTGGAAAGAGCAAAAGCACTGTCAAAAAAACTGCTGAGCCAGGGATATGACCAGCAGTTGTTACTTTCGTCCCTTCAGAAATTCTATGGCCGTCACCACGACATCATAGATAGATGTGTAATGTCAGTGTCACAAAAATGAAAACTGACATTTTCAGCTAGATTCACGTCTTCCTGGATTTGACATAACCGGTTTTGACTTAACCCTGGATTGACCTACTGACAGTGTGACGGGTGCTGTATAAAGAGCAGGACATGCTAACCCTTCCGAAGCACTTGATGTCACTCTATTTTTTTTAGAGTTCACATTGTTCGTGCTTGAGTATTTTGGTGTTGTATGTGTCGTGTGTGTTTTGTGGGCACGTAGTGTGTTTGGTCTTCCGTCTTCTGGTGTTCTTGATTTTGCCTCGTTTCTGGACTTTGATTTGCGTTATTTTGTGCTTTGTTCCTTCGGTATTCTACTGTCGTTGATCTGATTTATATAAAAAGAGAAAATTATGTCTTTTGCTTTGATGATAATAATGTATAGAATTAATCAATAACAGAACATTATTAGAATACCCGAGGGCGTCAATCGTAGATTTGACGGTCAAAATGCTGTTTACAGGCGACGCGTAACGGAGCCTGTAAACAGATATTTTTGCCTTCAATTCAAAATTGACGCTCTCGGGTATTCAAATAATGTACTGTTATTGCGATACTAATGCAATTAATTGATTTCATGTTCTATTTTTGTCTTGTATTTTGTAACCATATTAGGAACCAGACTAAACAGAGAACTTACTTTGTCCAAGGTGTGTAGATGGTGGAATTGGCGGTCAGTTTTGACCAGTTAAAAGACTCCGTTATATAAATGTTGCATTAGAATCTTGAATATTAAGTCTGATAAATTGGGTCTTTGTTATTCATCTTTGTATGTGTGTTTGTCTTCATTTTTTCTTTTTTGTGCCGTACCAATGATAGGTCTTTCCGATGTTGCTATTGTTCTTGGAATATTCGTTTAGATTGACGGTTAGGTTTTAACTAACTTTGTTAATTCATTCAATTTGTCAAAAGTTATAATATATATTCACGTAATAGAATTATCGCCACTACAACATACAGTCCCGTCTTTGCTCTTTGATTTTCACCCCTTTATTTTAACTATTTCACAAATAAATGAAATGAAGCTATATTCATTACATTTTTCCCATTACTAAAAACCCTCTTTATACAATATAGCTGTTATTAAATCATTCTTGGCATTTTCTGTTTTTTTTTATCTTTGTGTAACATGTTACCTCTTTATTGCTATGTTTGTTCATTTTCAATGTCTTATTTTTTTCTTTTTTATTACTGAAAAGGTTAATCTAGAAGTTACATTTATTCTGTTTTAATTCCTATGAATACAACAAAGTTTCGACATGTGATCATGCCCATGTAACTCGGGGTTGTTAATTAGTAGCATAGATTTTGATAACAGAACATCGGTAGTCTATGCCTTCTTAAAACTGGGAGCTGTTTAAAACTAAAACCTGGATGTCCAAAAAGAATTATGTTAGAAGCATATAGATACTTCTAAATTTAATAAAGCCTGTAAACTTGAGCCACACAACATCGTCAAGAAAAATGCAATCTAACATCGATTTGCTCTAAAGGTTTTATGGGACAAGTGTGAATTTCTTTCATCCCAGTTTTACCACTTTGCATAGTTTATTACCGTGTTTGCTCTTTCTTCTTGTTGCTTTCTTTTATGAAGGCGTTGTTCATAGATTTGTTCTACTAACTGTGGCATTTCATCCTCGCTTACTGCATAACCAGGGTATTCCTTATTGTTCAAAATATCTTGCTCAATTGCCTCCCTGGTCAGTGGCACTGTTAAATCTTGCCTTTCATCAACAGAAATATAATCAAGTATGGCATCAACAGCTCCAACGACACCTGTATTCAAACCAAACATATCGATGTAATGTCGAATTAAAAATGAAAATACATGTAGAAAATTGACATGAGACAAAGACTCTTCAAATACATGATTAAACCGGAAATAGAACACGAATGTCTCACATAAGTAAGAATCGATCATTGCAATTGTTATATTTTTCAATATAACAATATCTAAATTTTTGTAAATACAACGAATGTCTCACATACGTAAGAATCGATCATTGCAATTGTTATATTTTTCAATATAACAATATCTAAATTTTTGTAAATTTTGTTGAAACTAAGGAGTATCTCCCTCATGCAAAGCTCTGTCCTTAGCTGATTTTGGTTTTACATTTAGATCATTTTGGTTATTTGTTCTCTATCAGTTTGTAAACATCTTTGAGTTTATGGTCTTCCAAACGTTTAGATTTAATCTGAACTGAAGAGACGTAAGTTGTCGAAATGCGCATATGCAGATATTAAATTCACAGCAACTTCGGCATTTAGTTATTTCAACTACGAAAGCATTGGCCTGTTATGATTTTTTAGAGACTTTGTCTCATTTGCATTTACTCCATATCCCTTCATTGTTAATAAATGAACAAGAGTTATAAATACAATGTAATAACAGTGTGAAACCCACAAAATCAGAGTTATCAAAAGCTAGATTAAGCCTGATATGCTCAAAGCATAGCAGTCATCACGTCTGATATTTATATAAAGTCTGAGTGTGCCAGTCTAAAAATCAATTTTGTAATAAACGGAGGATTCAAACGTTAGTTAGACAATCGGCTAAGCTACAATATCGTATTTGTAGAGACTTTGTCTCATGTGCATTTACTCCATATTCTTTCATTCACCATTGGATAATCGCAGTGGGGAATTGTAGTAGACCTATGATCGACTCAATGGTTCAAAATATTTGGCGTACACATATACATGTGTACATGTGTGCTTTTTTACCAAATAACATTCGACAAAACTAAAATACATGCATGGATGCTATATTACACACTTGCGCGACTATGTACATCGAGTATAAATACTTTATCTGTTGTTAACGTATTGTGAAATTCATTTCACAGCTAATGACTTGTTGGTAATATTTAAGAAACGTATTAGGATATTGTTTGTTGTAATTACATCGTTGTGATAGCTTTAGGCCATTTTGCTTAATATTTGGCATAAACAACGTATTTTGAAAATATTGTCGAGGCAAATCATTAACGTCTAGTTGCTAGTTATTATGTAAAGCTGTTGTCAACAATCTGACAGCAATTAACTGTAGAATGTAAAAAATGGATAACAGGAAACACCTACAATGGCTGAGCATTATAATTATATGCCACAATCTGCTATGGAACTACACATGAAGAACACGAATAAGACAAAAGACAAACGTAGACAACGATAGGAACTCGGGACAGTCGGACTTGGTACCGGCAATAGCAAAAGCCAGCGGTAGGGTTAAACCGGTTTATGGGTACCCAAACCTCCCCTTTATCAATCCCGTTTCCCTATAGTATAATACGAATAAAACCCAATACAGGTAGGCCACTAACTTCATGACCACAATCTTGAAGGGAAAGAAAAAAACAATGCATAATTTAGAAAGATGGGTCAAGGGGTGCTCGCCGCTAAACTGCCGGCTAGCTTAAGGAGCCTAGTCTGCTGGTAGAACACTGTCGCACTACGGAAGAAAAATCAAATTCAAACTTCCCGAAGGGTTTAGTCAAGAATCATCACAGATTTCAGTAGACATCGGCAGTATCAGTGAGAGGCCAGTATGTGTGCAAAATGTTCAGGTCATTAGGTCTCAAAGCTAATTTAACGGATGCATGCAGAATATCTTGTCGATATCCCCCATTACGTAAAGAATGTAAGTTACGACCTAGCTTTTCTGGACTTTTAATAAATTTCTGGCATTTTTAACAACATTTCCGTAAAAACGAGGATTAGAAATGCCCTTAGTAATAAGCTGTTTACGAGTAACGCCATATTTAGACATCAAATGTTCATATCTATTATAAAACTTCTTAAGGTAGTTCGATCCTAATAAAAATATCAGACAGAATTTTTTTTTCTTTTTAGATATTTTTTTGATGGCCATTTTGAAAATGGCAGTCAACAAATAATTTTCAACATCGGTTTTGAAGGTGCAATATCAATACCTAACTGGAAACCAAATTTCATTGAAATTGGACAATGTTACATTTTCCCGCCTTTTTTGGCGACCATTTTGAAAATGGCGGTCAACGAACAATTGTTAATGTCTGTATCAAGTTGTGACATCAATACCTATTTTGAAACCAAATTTCATTGAAATCAGACAATGTTGAATTTTCCCGCCTTTTTGGCGGCCATTTTGAAAATGGCTGTCAACAAACAATTTTTGATATCAGTTTTGAAGTTGCCACATCAATACCTATTTGGAAACCAAATTTCATTGAAATGGGACAATGTTGAATTCCGGGGTTGAATTTTCCCGCCTTTTTTGGCAGCCATTTTGAAAATGGCGGTCAACGAACAATTTTCAACACAAGTTTTGAAGTCGCAACATCAATATCTATTTGTAAACCAAATTTCATTGAAATCGGACAATGTTGAATTTTCCCACCTTTTTTGGCGGCCATTTTGAAAATGGCGGTCAATGAACTATTTTCAACACCAGTTTTAAAGTCGCCTTAGCATGGCAAATATTTCATCATTTTACACTTAATCTTCATCTTTTATTGTTTTGGAAATAAAGACGAAAAATACAAATATTTTAAAAATTTGGTGAAAAAAGGGCAATAACTCCTACAAAGGTTTATGGATTTTCTTCAAAATTTCAGGGTGGGTAGATCTTGATATGCTGAACATTTTTTCAATTTACACTTGACCTCTATCTGTTACACTTTTTGAAATAAAAAATAAAAAATGCTAAAATTTTGAAAAATTTCCGGAAAAAGGGCAATAACTCCAAAACTGGTCATCCGATTTTCTTTAAAATTGCAGGGCAGGTAGATCTTGCCATGCTGACCACTTTTAACACATGTCAGATTTTTGATATCTGTAACGGTTTTCGAGTTATTTGCCAAAAACAGCAATTTACCCCTATGTTCTATTTTTAGTAACAGCGGCATGTTGTTTGGTCTATGGAGATAAAAATCACAAACTTGAAAGTGCATACCCTGGTAATGATTCAGGTCAAGTTTGGTTAGCATTGGCCCAGTAGTTTCAGAGAAGAAGATTTTTTAATAAAAGTTAACGGACGGACGGACGGACGACGGACGCCAAGTGATGGCAAAAGCTCACATGGCCTTTGGCCAGGTGAGCTAAAAATATATAGGGTAGTGTGTGAACATGCTTAATATAAAATAAATATCAGATAGATTTTTTTTATTTTTTGATATTTCAGAGATATACACTTAAGCTATCTGTGACGCTGAAAAAATCTACATGTCATCGTTCGATTAAGAGAGTTATTTTATATAGTTTACGAAATAGACAATATTTACGGGAAAAGGGAGCTAATTCGCTGGAAAGTGTATGTCAATCTGTTATAAAGTCACAATGAATTGGCCAATACAAGAATATTCCGGCTTCAAATTCAAGTCAATTCCGCATTCGACTCGTGTTACACAAATGTGCCAATCGAATGCGCCGTGTATTAGTTTCGATCTACCTTAAATGTATTCAACAACTTATGAAATCTGTAACCCTGTTGTAAAAGTTTGGCTGTGATAGTAAGGTTACGTTCATTAAAATCGTCAAGAGTAGAACACACTCGTGCGAATCGTACCTGTTGAGAAATATACATCCAATAGGATGGAGCTAGAGGGATGTCGCCGTCAAGAAAAGGGAAATTAGTGATAGTGAAATCGAAATCATCCCGTTTATCATATATTTTTATTTTACCAGAGTCAAAAGAAACAATTTAAACAGGTAATAAAGTAAAATATACAAAAATTAAAAAAAAAACACTAATGACATTAAAGCTGCAGACAGAAATATCTCAAACATCTGAATGCTTGGACGAAGCTTGTTGAGTTCGAACGCTTCATATCATGACCGAGATTTTCAGATTATAGCATCTAGTGATTAATCATGACAAGATGCTTTGATTCACCGAGAACACTAAAGGAAATGAAATGAAAACTGGTTTATCATACCGCATCTCTATAGATTATATATACGAAATTTATATTCAAAGTATAGAATATACCTCCTATTGCTAAATTTATATTTGACAGTTCGCTCATTGGAAATGGGCGCTTCTGTGAATTTCTTTTAACATTCTGCATGATTTGTTCCACACTTGAGAGGGCGTTTGCCTAAGAAGGGAAAGACATAACATAAACAGAATATTTCATCTTTTTTTGTAAATTTCATTTTCAAGGTGTCGAGAAATAAACAATTAAGACCTGTACAAAATGTTATAATTTGAGAACTCAAATAATTTAATTATTATGTAAAAAGTAATTTAACATGTCGGGTACGTATCCACGTAAGTATTATGGAGTTTTCCGTAGTTTAACAATCTTCTCAGTTTGCTCTCGGTGAAAATGGACTTGAGACTGTCTCGGCTTGCGTAAATGCTACATATATGTATATGCACCTTGTGAAAATATGCTTGCTCTTTTTTTTCTATTCACACTGGTAGATCTAAGCGCGAATTCTAGATTATAGTTTCTCTACCTAACTCATAATTTTTTCGACAGTATTCAATGAAATTTCGTTGTGCAACGAGAATATTTTTTCTACAAAATTCTATTGTTACTTTTAATGTCTCATTTAGTTACATTTAATTTGTGCACATGTGTTTTAAATTTTGTAAATTGTGTATTGTTCTCTGTATTTTTTTATTTTTTTAGAATAAAGTGAGTTCAGTTCAGTTCATTTTAACATGCAATGTGTATTGTGATCGATCCCATTAACATTGCCTAATGCTATATACAGACATGTACGAAACAAATACTTACCGACGTTTCTTCATCTACTACATCAGTATTTCTAACCACTTCCTCAATGGCTCTGGCAGCTTGTTGACAATCTCCAGCAAGAAGTGGTGCAGTTGATGTAGAAGGTGGTATTGAGCTTTTTATTATATTTGACAGTCTATGATTTTTCTGTAAATATATATTTAATTGTGAGCCAGTTATAACCAATTTAGTCCTTTGTTCGTATGAAGCCAAATTCATTCAAAAACTAGTTAAAAAATTAATGATTTCTTTAATTTAAATATCCATTTCATACATAATGAGATCTGTTTAAGGATTACTTTCATCCTATAACACAAAATAACGGAAAATTAAGGAGACCACTGATATTCCATCATCAGCATCATATTATAATGATTTAATGACATGAAAGATGATTTCGTATTTAGTCATTTGTTACCACTGGGTCGATGCCACTGCTGGTGGACTGTTAGTCCCCGAGGGTATTCACCAGCCCAGTAGTCAGTACTTCGGTGCTGACCCGAAAGCCGATACTATTTGGAACCTTACAATATCTAAATTTTTGTAAATTTTGNTTTTTTTTTGTACGTACAGCTATTTAGCAAACATGGCGAAACTAATGTCTCCCTTGTACACAAAGTTTATGTTAAATCACTGCTGGAATTGTCACTATAGAAGTTCATTGGGTCCTTTGTGAGAATAGATTATTACTGAACTAACATTCGCCGACTAAATGGACTATGAATCATTACCGGATTTTTCATTTGCATTGTGGCTTATGTCATAGGTCATGACAACGCTTGTGGTATATCTGATCAAACTGCGAGCTTTTTGTGGGAGTTCACACAACAAGTGCTTACGTTTTATGGTTTTTTTTATCTCCATTGTTGTTTNTCTCCAGCAAGAAGTGGTGCAGTTGATGTAGAAGGTGGTATTGAGCTTTTTATTATATTTGACAGTCTATGATTTTTCTGTAAATATATATTTAATTGTGAGCCAGTTATAACCAATTTAGTCCTTTGTTCGTATGAAGCCAAATTCATTCAAAAACTAGTTAAAAAATTAATGATTTCTTTAATTTAAATATCCATTTTATACATAATGAGATCTGTTTAAGGATTACTTTCATCCTATATACACAAAATAACGGAAAATTAAGGAGACCACTGATATTCCATCATCAGCATCATATTATAATGATTTAATGACATGAAAGATGATTTCGACTTTTTGTCTGTAAAATCTCCCGTTTTTGACAAGTTCAACATTCATTACCCGGTTCATTTGTTTTTTTTTGTACGTACAGCTATTTAGCAAACATGGCGAAACTAATGTCTCCCTTGTACACAAAGTTTATGTTAAATCACTGCTGGAATTGTCACTATAGAAGTTCATTGGATCCTTTGTGAGAATAGATTATTACTGAACTAACATTCGCCGACTAAATGGACTATGAATCATTACCGGATTTTTCATTTGCATTGTGGCTTATGTCATAGGTCATGACGACGCTTGTGGTATATCTGATCAAACTGCGAGCTTTTTGTGGGAGTTCACACAACAAGTGCTTACGTTTTATGGTTTTTTATCTCCATTGTTTTTTTTTCTGTGGTTTTTTTTATCTAATTCATGTTGTCTCCATTTGTGTGGCATATGTGGCCATTTTTAAAGATGTTTTTCTTTCTCTATTTTCATTTCACAACTCGGTATATGTATAAACTGGCTTTTCATTCATATTCACCAAAATATTTACCTCTTTTATTAAAGCTTGTACACTGGAATCATTTGAAATCACTAATGAAGAATCTAGCAGTGGGTGACTGATTTTCTGAAGAAAAAAAAGATTAAATGTATACTACAGCACTAATAAAATAAGTATTGACATGCACGCTAATGTCACTTTTACTGATATCGTATGTAGTTTTATATATGCATTTGCCTTAAACTATTTATTGATATAAGTGGTTTGACTGTATTTATAGATTTTCTATAAACGGAGATAGGGGTTAGCTTTTTATCTTTATGTTAATCGCGGCTGTTTTATATCCAGTTTTGAGGGGATATTTGAAGGTTGGAGGTTAGTTCTATCATAACTAATGGCAATCAAATAACAATAAAGGATATAAAAAATTTTGGATTCAGAATTTTAACTGTTATGTACCATTACCAAAAGTTTAATATTGATCCTACTCAATTTGATCACTATTATGTGAAAAATAATTGTAAAAGAGTTTTTAAACTTTATTTCAGTAACGTTAAGTTAAATTTGCTTGACAAGTTTTCATAGAAAATGAAAGGTAGGTACCGATTTCTTACCTATTGTTTAAGCAAATCAAAGTCTCACAATTGAATAAAAAAACTACTAAAAATAAAAGAAAGATGACTCTCTGATGACAACTCGAACATCTTTTTGCTAAGAAAAACGATCAAAACATTCTCTAAATTGAGTACGATGGAAGATTGGGCGGACATTGGTATACCTTAATTGGCCTAGTCAAAGACGGAAGTTAAACTTCACTCTTTAATCAAATTTACGACCAGTTAAGGTAGTTGCAGATCCTGATTCTTAAAATAATACGTTCTTTACAAACCGTTTGTGTACTATCCACGGTTGTTGTTTCTCCATTTGGGCTTGATTTGGTTGCTGTCTCTTTGACATCTGTGGTTGCTGTATTTTTCTAAAGCAAAGAATGATACATTCGTGAGCTTTACTTCGTCCCAACATAATGAAATTATGGCTTTTTGTTCGCTAGGCGGCATCCTTTATTCTAAAAACTGGGTACAGAGAAATTTAAAACGATTCAATTTAAAAATAGTTTGTTGCATAATTTAACTAAAATTCGCTTCTGATACTGTCATATTTTCAGAAAACATCCGATGCCAATTGTCTGTCACGTGACAAAACAAATTGCAGTTTAGGTTTTTTGTTTCTGCATATAAGCTCAAGCGAATGTTAAGTATTCAAATAGGACAAATGACCAAAAATCCTTGAAAGTAATGATAACGTCAGCAAATGATAAAGATTTGGAAAAAGTGTACTTTATTTCTGAACTTTAAAAAAATGCAATGACTTCTATATTTGTTTTGGATTTGGTGGTGAAACTCTGGGCCTTTGTTTGACGACGAATAGTTCGCTAAATAAAAGTATCAACAAAGTCTAAATCTTGACCTCATCTTACAATTGATATTTAAATTCAGCATTCGCAACATTTTGGAATATTCAGTTGAAATTGCACTTACACAGTAGATTTTTTAAAGGAAAAAACAAAGGACTGATCTGACAAATGTTGGTTGTGATTAAATTACAGAAATACACGAAAATACAATAAGGGATATGATTGCATAAATAGTATATGAATTGCAAATTTTCATCCATTTTGGCTGTGGTATCCTTTTACCGCTGTATCTAGTCTTATGCCCGATTTTGATTCTATTTATCCAAAGCTAAAAGAATTTGCATGTAGTACTTACAACATCGGTATGACTGTACATACTAGCAGTAGCAAGACACAAATTGATTACACTCATTACGTTGCCTCCCTTATCCGTTATGGCAAAAGCTCCTTCAAAAACTATAAATAGTTTGTCTACCGATTCAGTGTCATCACCACTTGATGGCTGTAAACTTGAATCTGGTGTTACCTATTTGTAAACAATTAAAAAGTTTTATCAGTGAAAATACACGGACTTCAAGATGAACAATAATATAAGCGTTCTATTGATTTTGTACCTGTTTTTGTAGAGACTGTGTCTCATATGCATTTACTCTATATACTAACGGATACGCAGTATACCAATATTCGAGTCAAATAATTTATTTTTAACATTTACAAGTATGAGAAATTAGATAGATTATTTACATGAACTCATTTTGGAGTGAGACCGGGCGTGTCGATTTGGTCGTCGTGTACATGCATCATCCGTCACGTGAAAAATGATGTGGTCAAGGTTAAATCGTAGACAGTCCGATAGCTAAGATAACACGACTCGACAATGGATGTAGTCAAATGTAAAAACGTTATTCGTAAGTTACTGGTCAATATGTTCAACCGTCTCTAAGCGGCTACATGAGAATAAGCGTAGTGGTAATTTCAAGTATTTAAACTCCGAAAGACGAGTCAAACTAAACCTAGAGTCATACTATTTTTTTCAAACGCGAAAAAAATTCAGAAAGTAAATCTTATGTTAACCTTCCGAAGCACCAGCTGAAACCTAAATTTTTTGTAGAGGTTCACACTGCAAGTGCCTCAGTTTTGCGGCTTTCCTGTTCGTTTTTTTTTCTATTTATTTTGTCTTTATAATGCTAGCTCCATTAGTGTTGGATATAAATTTCCGTGTCTTTTTGATTATCATTTTTGCTTCGGTATTAGTATATATGCAGATGTCTGTCAGGATATTATTCACATTAATCCTGATATCGGAGTAAATAAATTTGACCACTTCGGTTTTGAAATTAATAGATGGTTTTATGAAATATTTAAAAAATTGAACATGCTCTACCGCAAAATGAAAAAGGGGTATTTGTTATGTTGCATTTCAGTACTAAAGTCATTCTGTCATTGAAATGTACGAATGTGTCTGTCAATGTACCAAACTTACCATAACATTTAATGGTTACGCTAGTTTCAAAATTCCGTGAAATCTCAAGTGGGATATTATTGTATATAATTGTCAGATTAATTTTTAATCATCTCATAATTAAATTACTGTTTCATTTCGTTATTTCATTGTTTATACAATTATTATATATTCGGTTTTGCCATACTGTCTTATCAGAAAAGAAAGAATATTATTTAAATAACCGATCTGGTTAACGCTTTCATTACTAAGACTATTGATTATCAAATTCATTTATTTTGAATATCTGATATCAATTCCATGTTAGAGGGTTAATAATCAACATGTTGATATTTTTGACTCTGTTATCCAGACAAAATATGAAAAACCTGCCATTTATGAACATATTGATCACTTTAAAGAACTAAAGTTCAATTAGCATTACCTTGATATCCAGTTGTTGTGTAATGTAGTCTCCAAAAAAGTCGCATATCTCAATTTCTATTTTAACTACATAATCATAGTCAGGAT
Organism: Modiolus philippinarum; assembly: GCA_002080025.1. Taxonomy (NCBI): domain Eukaryota; kingdom Metazoa; phylum Mollusca; class Bivalvia; order Mytilida; family Modiolidae; genus Modiolus; species Modiolus philippinarum. The sequence continues at coordinate 53,505 of MJUU01000534.1, read as the reverse complement.
TCCCGAGTGCTAGACGAAGCTCTGTTATTGACATTTCCCCTGGAGAAATAAGTAACGAATCAAAAAATACTGAAATTACTGTAAATTTAATTTCTGTATATATGGCCATTTCGACAACTTATATCCCTTCAATGCAGAACAAATCCGCACATTTTGAAATTATGTGTAAAAGCCAACAGAGAATACATTATCAGTAGAATCAACACAGAAAAGCCAAAATCAAAAGGACAGAGGTAACTCAATAGTTAAAACTTAATTGTTAAAAATATAGATTTTTTTGTGTGTGTTGCGTTTTTTTTTTTTTTTTTTTTTTTTTTTTTTTTGTACGCATTTACATTTTTCTAACAACGAACTAGTAACATTCAGCTAAATCTTAATTGCATCATAACGAAATTATCCTTCATGTTAAAACAGGAAAAATATATCATGTTTAATTTTTTTTTCTCCAATATTGCTAGTGCTTGTACTATTGCAGTAATAAAACTATCTCACAGAAGTCCAGCTTTAGTTGATCCTTTTTTGCTGAGTTGACTGCAGGAGGAATTTTTACTGTCGCATGGTGTTCGTCTTGGGAAAGTTGAATATTGCTACGGTCAACCAAGTGGCAAAAGTTTTACTGAACAGAAGTCAAAGTTTACACCCCAAGCTTAAATTCTAAAATGGATTTGCAGTCGTTAAAAAGACACAAAAATATACAATTGTAACCTTTTTTGTTTGATATGTTTATACCGTGTAGTCTTTTTAAGGTAATAGAGTGTAGGCGTGGGTTGTTAATCTTGATTTCGATCCAATGAAAGTTTTGGAACTTGGTTGGCCTAAGCATTAAATAATAAATGTCTAGATTCTTTTTAAATTAATATAAAATTATGAAGAATTAAATATTTCAGATTCATAGCTAAACTTAACTCCTCGTAGAAGTAAATTAACAGAGAAAGGTGCTATGGAATGGGTATTATTAATGTAATGGTGTATACAATAATATCCTAAGCTATCAAATTTCCCAAACGAAGCTAATGCAGATGTTATAATATAAGGAAACATTTCATTTTCACATTAATTAACCCCCTTTATTTTTTGTATTCACTAGACTGCCTGCAGTAGATCTCGGATTTCCTATTTTTCAACACGTCTTCCATTGCGATGGGAATTTCAAATTGGAACAAAACAGGGCCCAGTCCACAAGCCAAATTATTTGGTTCTTCTGTACTGGCACAATATGTAATCATTTGAAAAAGGTTATATTTTATATTTTATTAAGAGACAAAATATTTTCTAGGAACAAAGCTCTGTCCTGGACTTATTTTATGTTACTTTCGGTTCAGTTGTTCCCTATCACTTATGTTGTATTTATCTTAATGCTTTGTTTTACCAAATTTCTTATTGCTATCTGCACTGAAGAGACAAAAGCTGTCAAAATGGTCATCTGCGAAATCTTTACTTTAAATGCAGCTTGAAAAACTTTTACGGAAGTTACTGTAAATTTAGTTTCGGCAGATGGCAATTTCGACAACTTATTTCCCTCTAATGCAGATCTAATAAACATAGACCGAAAGATGCATGCAGTATGTGAAATAAACATAGACCGAAAGATGCATGCAGTATGTGAAATAAACATGGACCAAAAGATGCATGCAGTATGTGAAATAAACATAGACCGAAAGATGCATGCAGTATGTGAAATAAACATGGACCGAAAGATGTATGCAGTATGTGAAATAAACATGGACCGAAAGATGTATGNAAAGATGCATGCAGTATGTGAAATAAACATAGACCGAAAGATGCATGCAGTATGTGAAATAAACATAGACCGAAAGATGTATGCAGTATGTGAAATAAACATGGACCGAAAGATGCATGCAGTATGTGTAATAAACATAGACCGAAAGATGTATGCAGTATGTGAAATAAACATAGACCGAAAGATGCATGCAGTATGTGAAATAAACATAGACCGAAAGATGTATGCAGTATGTGTAATAAACATAGACCGAAAGATGCATGCAGTTTGTAAAAAAAATTGAATCACCTTTTGCCTTTTGCCAGTAAACCAATCAGAGAAGAAACTTGTTAGACACAGCTGGCATTACAAAGACTTTTGATAACCTTGAGTTCGATTTTATAGGGTTCTTTAACTTGATTTCTATCAATATCCTGATAAATTTACAGATTTTTAATATAAAAAAATAAAAATGTTGAGGGAACTTTCAGCATTTTGGAAAATACGTCTTACCAATGTGCAAATACGAAGGTGTAAATGCTTTTATTGTGCTATATCAACACTGGTTAATAAAAATAATTAGATATTAGAAAGGAGTCACATAGTGCAATGTTAATCTTAGATGTTGCTGATGAGAGGTTACTCCTCGAAACACGTGTACAGCATAACGAAATTTACTGTTTTCTACGCAACTTTTTGAAACATTGGGCCGATGCTACTGCTGGTGGACCAGAGGTCCCCGAGGGTATTCACCAACCCAATAGTCAGACTTGTCTGATATGAAAATTATACCTTGCTTGTTTAAGAAATTTGTGTTTTATCAAAATTCTAACCACTTAAAAAAACTGAGGCTTCATTCCGTGTATGGCACTCGGTAGATATCTTTGGTACTGGATTTGGCTCCCTATTTTGATATTTCTTTTAAATGAGTACTTCTTTTGTACTACTTTGGATAATGGCTTTCAATATTATTGGATTTTAATGCTGCTGATGGGGGGTTACTCCTTGAAACACGTGTACAGCATAACGAAATTTACTGTTTTTTATGCAACTTCGGTATTCTTTGTATTTTGAACCATTGGCATTGGGCCGATGCCATTGCTGGTGGACAAGAGGTAACCGAGGGTATTCACCGGCCGAATAGTCAGACTTGTCTGACATGAAAATTATACCTTGCGTGTTATAGCAATTTACTGTTTCATCAAAATTCTAACCACTTAAAAATAATGATGCTTCATTCTGTGTATGGCACTCAGTATATGTCCTTGGTAATAGATTTGGCTTCCTATTTTGATATTTTTTGGAAATGAGTACTTCTTTTGGACTACTTTGGATTATGGCTTTCAATATTATTATATTTTAATGCTGCTGATGACAGTTTACTTCTTGATACACGTGCACAGTATAACGAAATATACTGGTTTTTTTTACGCAACTTCGGTATTTTTTGTTTTTTGCAATATTTGGCATTTCAACAAGGTTATATTAACATTGCTACTGGAGAAAAATGTGATATATCCTTAACAAATGAAAATACAAGGTAACATAAAAGATATAAGGGATGTTAAAATCTCCTAGTTTATACCAATCCCATTTCTATTACATTTTCTATTATACACCATGTAAATATTATGAAGTACTTCTTCGCAATATTAATTTGAGAAGGAAAATTCTGCAGCATGTAATAGGCACTTTACTTTGCAGTATGCCAAATATAAGGGAAAAAAAACATTTCTGTAATGAATAATCCAATTCTGAGGAAATGTATTCATCAGTAGCTGTTAAAAAAATGGCACAAAAATTTAACAAAAAATTATCAAAAATAAACTCGCACATTTTAAGTTTTATATGTCGATATTTTTATTATTCGATCTATATTAAAGCAAGACGATGGTGAATTGATTGTTTGGAGTATGAATTGATTCATTGAAATTACAAAATACATTTTGTAGGTCTTAATCAACAGTGGGAATTTATTTTTAGATTAATATTCCCTATGCAGTAAAGACACCCGTTATAAAGAGTCATGATTTTTTTTTTGCTCTCTTCTTTCTTTCTTTCTTTTTCCTTTTTTTTGCTCCCTTATTTCTTTCTTTCTTTTTTTTGGATTTCAGTTAATATAAAGAAATATATTAAAATATTTCAAAGATATTCATATGATTCTCTATTTTTTTCATTCCTAATACATAAATAATGAATTATTAATACAGAACCTTTGTTTGCTTCCTGACAAAAATCTAGTAGTAGTTAAATAAATGTTTGTTCATTTTTAATGTGAATAAAATACTACAGAAAATGTTTCAAAGACAACTTTAAGAATGTGGTAAGTTGGGGTTTTCAAATATCTAAGGTATATACTTTGACTAAAGGTAAATATATTTAACATTACATAAAAAAATCCTTAAATTTTCTTGCAATATTTTGAACAATTTAGGAATGCCAGGTATGATATTCACAATTTTATTTCTTACTTTACAAAAATGTCTGTAATTTATCAAGACAATTACAAAAAGAGCAAAAACCTAATTATTTTTATGTTACTGAAAAAATTCAGGGCAGGTGGGGACGAAAATCTAGGATTTTCAGTAGCTGATAATAGGTCACTATACAAAATTAAAATTGAAAGAAGTTCTAAATCTAGAAGCGTGTTTTTGATACAAAAACGAATATATCCTCCAATACATATCTTGAGATGATTTGTATCTTTATTTCTTGTCTTTGCATTTGAATATTACTAAATTTGGTTGAAATCCAATGAAAGCTGTGGGAGCATGAACGTCTACAAACTTAATTAATCAAAATCCTATGACAAAAAGGAGCTTAACTCCCACAAAAATTGGCCGATCAATCCCGCCAGACAATATGCACAACTAAGCATGATGGTCAGCAATTCTGTAAAGTGTGGTTGAAATCCATTGAAGGGTGTGGGAGAATTAGCGTCTACAAATTTAATTTATCAAAATTCTCTGTCAAAAAGGGGCATAACTCCCAAAAACTTGGCCGATAAATCCAGCAAGTCAATTTGAACAACTATAGGCATGAAGGTCAACAATCCTGTAAGCTGTAGTTGAAATCCGATGAAAGATGTGGAAGAATTAGTGTCCATAAATTAATTTATCAAAATTGGCCGATCAATCTGGCAAGACAATATGTACAACAATGCATGATTGTCAACAATTCTGTAAAGTTAAGCTGAAATCCGATGCTAGAAGAGGGTAAATAAGCGTCCACAAACTTAATTTATCAAAATTTTATGTCAAAAAGTGGCAACACAAAAATAGCTGATCAATCTGGCAAGACAATATGCACTACTATGCAAAATTGTCAACAATCCTGTTAAGTTTGGTAGAAATATGATGGAAAATGTAGGAGAATCTGCGTACACAAACTTTGTTACGGACGGACTCACGGACGGACAGAAAGAGGGACGGGCAGAATGATGATAGACAGAAAAGACAAAAACAATATGTCTCCCTAGAGAAGGGGAGATATTATTACCCATTTTAAAGGGAAGTAGAAATATCATATTACATTGATAATTTTTTTTTGCAAAGATAACTTACAAAGACATTTTAAGAAAAGTTACATTACTTAATGAAACGCCCTCTCCCAGTAAAGATTTATTTGTTGTATGTCAAAAAGTGTCAAAACTGGCACAAAAAATAACTGATCAATCTGAGAAGATAATACGCAGTACTAATATGACGAAATATGATGAAAACTGTAGGAAAATCGGCGTACACAAACTTTCTTACAGACGGACTCACAGACTTATTATTATATCTTTAGTAAATGAAAAAAGGTCAATCAGAGATTGCAATCCCCCCCCGCTCACCTTTTCTGGACCAACACTAAAGTTTGGTTTTGAAAATGTATATATAGAAATCATCAATAAAAATTTAATTTAAAATAAAGTTTTTTGCAATCTGACTGTTGAAAATGATCATCATTACTGTTAGGAATTGAAAAAGATATGGTTGCTAGGTAGAATTCCCAAAAATAAGAGGTCTTTAAGACTTTCAGGAAATTTTCCAAAACAAGAATCAAAGATTTTTGCAGTCTTTCGATTGAAAACAAAGATTCTTAATGTAAGGAATTGAAAAAGATATGGTTGCTAGGTAGAATTCCAAAAAATAACAGGTCTTCGAGAGTTTCAGGAACTTTACCAAAATGAGAAACAAAGTTTTTTACAATTTGACTATTGAAAATTATCATCATTACTGTTAGGAATTGAAAAAGATATGGTTGCTAGGTAGAATTCCAAAAAATAACAGGTCTTTGAAACTTTCATGAAATTTACCAAAATTAGAATCGAAGTTTTTTGCAATTTGACTTTTGAAAATGATCAACATCACTGTTAGGAATTGAAAAAGATATGGTTGCTAGCAAGAATTCCAAAAAATAACAGGTCTTTGAAGGTGTCAGGAAATTAACCAAAATTAGTATTTAAGTTTTTTGCTATTTGACTTTTGAAAATGATCTTCATCACTGTTAGGAATGGAAGAATATATGGTTGCTAGGTAGAATTCCAAAAAATAACAGGTCTTTAAGACTTTCAGGAAATTTACCAAAATAAGAATCAAAGTTTTTTGCAATCTGACTATTGAAAATTATCATCATTACTGTTAGGAATTGAAAAAGATATTGTTGCTAGGCAGAATTCCAAAACTAACAGGTCTTTGAGAGTTTCAGGAAATTTACCAAATTGGAATCAAAGTTTTTTGCAATTTGACTTTTGAAAATGACCATCATAACTGTTAGGAATTCAAAAAGATATGGTTGCTAGGTAGAATTCCAAAAAATAACAGGTCTTTAAGACTTTCGGGAAATTTACCAAAATAAGAATCATTTTTTTTTGCAATCTAACTATTGAAAATTATCATCATTACTGTTAGGAATTGAAAAAGATATGGTTGCTAGGTAGAATTCCAAAAAATAACAGGTCTTTAAGACTTTCAGGAAATTTACCAACATTAGAGTCAAAGTTTTTTGCAATCTCACTATTGAAAATGATCACTGATAAAGTAAGGCACCAAAAAAGATATGGTTGCTAGGTAAAATTCCAAAAAGTAATGGGTCTTTGAGAGTTTCAGGAAATTTACCAATATAAGAATCATATTTTTGGAATTTAAGTGTTCATACTAGCTGATGACATTAAAGAGTTGCTTAATTGTATGATTTCATGTTAGAATTTCAAAAATTATTGGTCTTTGACATTTTCAGGAAATTTATCAAATTTGGTACTGAAGCCGAAATTATATAAATTCTGATCTTGGATTCCAAAAGCAATTCAAGTAATTCCCCATGAAAGTGTAAACCACAATATGAAAATTATACTTAAAGTTCCAATCATATGCTGAGTACTTATTGTTTAAAGTTTTTTGGTCCCTTAAGGGCATGCCCCCAGGGGTCATACCAAATGTCCGCTATCATTAGCAAATTAGATAAACATAATGGAACTCATATAGAAAGTTTCAGCTTCCAAACATAAATACTTCCGAAGATTTCACATATTACTGGATAACTCGAAATACAATTTCGCTCATTATTCCGCCCTAAGGGCAAATTTCAAAATTCCGAAACCTTCGGCACAGACAACTTTTATAGTGTTACTTATACCCTTAAAACCAGGTTTCTACAACTTAAGGTGTAAGAGGAGTTCTAGCTGAATCGTTTTTTTCGTTTTTTGGACCCGCTAGAGGCCATGCCCTGAGGGGTCATACGAAAATTACGACGCCCTCTACAATATGTGAGTCGATTCCCGGGTTTCAACTTTTTTGCCCAAATAGCCTTGGAGATTTCTCCGATTATTGGATATCGCGAAAATTCGTTTTCGCTCATAATTTGCCCCTAGGGCGTTTGACAGAAACTCCGAACCCCTAGCGCGCTAGTGCAGATCATACTCTAGTATGGTGCCAAGTTTCAAATTTCTACCTCTTATAGTTCCAGAGCTATCGGGGAGCACTACACACAT
>MJUU01000534.1:15281-45660 GCA_002080025.1 Modiolus philippinarum | reverse complement strand
TTTTTTTTTATTTCAGTGATGCCCCAAAAGAGGGCACTTAAAGAACTGGGAAGTCATCAATTATTGATGTAAAGAACAAGATACATTGGCATGACATATATAAGCACCAATTAAATATCCAGCAACAGTTTTCAAATTAACTGAAAGGCAAACGTATATGATTGAATCTGACCTTTTTTTGCTATGACAATGTATATATTGCTCTTTTAAAAAAAGTTTACAGCGTAATACATTACAACTGTGATAGTTCCTATCATTACCTCAGCATTAGAGACCCAGCATGCTCGTCTTTATGTGAGCAAACCGATTGACACAATTCTATCGTAGAACCTTTTTAAAAAACTCAATTACCACAAGCTCTTTTCATAAATATTAACTTCAGAAGCAGATATATTTATCTGTGATATTTATATCTTTTTAGGGGATATTGTACGCCCTTTCTATGCGTCGCAAGTTGATGCATCGTTAAGTTGAACTCATCAATTTATTTTTCCAAATGCGCGTTCCAAATCGGGAATATGATGGCTATCCCAATTCGTTCCGCGTTTTGGTATTTGCTTTTAGTTTTTTTGTTCGTCCAATGGACTTCCCTTTCTAGTCTCTCACTCAGACTTTTTTCTCACCTTTACTCTGCAGTAACTTTGTATTTGGTACATGTTTAAGTGATGAGTTATACATATACATATAGCTGGAAAGTTTCAGTTTAAATGACCGACCAACAGACGCTATTCCTCTGTTATACATGCGAATCCCCCAAAACAGAGGAACACAACAGCCTAATTTGCCAAACATATGTCGTTGTTTTTTTTTAAAAACAAATGAGAACCAAAATATTTTGATAAGTGTGCACCTTAAAATTATCAAGTAGCAATACATACTCCATATCTCTTCATAAGTTATACGTAAAAAACGGTAAAATATAAATAAAGCAAAAAATCTCAAAGATCTCATTTAGTTTGAACGAGACAAACTCTAAAAAATACATAAAATACATAATACATAAAGTTCTTTCTGTTTAAAGTTAGGATTCATGCAACACATCCACTTTATAAAATGGCATTTATGTTAATTTTATCAGAACAGATTTACCTGATAATCAATGATTTTTATAGGTCCTTATAACCAATTTAGCCAGTCGTTGTGCTTTGTGTTTAACATTTCCAAGGGTTTTAAAAGGAGAATAGTATAAAATGACAATTCCTTGGCCCTTTTGGTAAACTATTATCAGTTTCCTGACGATGTGTTCTTTGTTTGTGTAATATCGATTAGAAAATACCTTCTTTTATTCGCACTCTCTTATCCTCTTTGTATTTAGTTAAAAAAAATACCGTTATAAGTGACTGCAAAATACAGTCTAGTATAGCCCTGACTTCACCTGTATCTAATGCTAACACTACATTTCTTTTAAATGCTTGTATGAAATGGGGGTAGTAACAAAATTACCGAACAGAGTGGTCAAGAGCCGAAGTCCAAGAGACAACAAAACAGATCAGGTGGAAACCAGAGACTAAATTGTCGACTGCAATAGTCCTGACATGGCGCAGGCATTTCAAAAGAAATGGTTGGTTAAACCGGTTTTATTGCTAGCCTAACCTCACCTTCCATTGTGGTAGTCTCTGGTAGCAACTCATCGGCAATTGCCATTGAAAGGTCTTAGACAGTTTAAAGAAATGATCATCCCAGTATTAAGTAAAGAAAGAATCTTGAATCAGACTTTTTTCCACATATAATTGATATCTATATATAAAAGAACTTTTTTAATGATCGTATGAGATGGGCTTTTTTGAAGCTTTTATTAATCAGGCGGTCAGATGAGAAAGTCTGTATAATTTGCATGTGTTAGCTCTCGCGTAACGACGCAGCTGTGAAGCATACACTCAGTAAGAAGGATCTTTGTGGTTGGTGAAGAAATAAAGGGATGTAATAATATTTTTCCGTTGGTTTTACACCTACTTGTCTCTTTGCCTCTTTGACTTCGGCTCTGGAAATTCTGTCCTGCAATTTTGTTATTTCCACCATTAAACGGATCTACATGTTTGTAAAACAGTTCCTCAAAGCTCTACATATTATGAAACACTTATATCAAAAGAGCTCTTACCTCCAGAAAATACTAACGTTCGAACTTCTAATTCCGTTCCATCTTCGTTTCTTTGCTTGTCAACGACAAAGTATCGGTATTTCAATGGATTGTTATCGATTTTATCTCTTACAGGATCACGTGATGTATGTAGTGATTCATCCAAATAATTCTGGCAGTAAATCGCAAATGCTGTGGTTGTTGCATTCCCTAAAAAAACTCTTGTCGTTCATAACAAATAAAATAGAAAATGTTCATGTCATATATGTATGTATCAGATTATTAAATGCAATAGGATCTTGCAGAGATGATATATTTATATCGATTTTTTTAAATAGTGCTGAATCTGAAATTGCATTAATTCTGATCCTTTTCTTGAAATTTCGAAATTTCTAAAAAAAAAACTTGCGCTGTCAAGTTTTCTTTTGTGATGTCTTGATATCGGTGAAATTACTTTCAGTTTTCCTTCCAACAGCCTGATAGTGCAGCAGCCACTGACAGTAATCGGTAACAACAGAAAGTAAATTCCATTAACGCTTTAGATTTTTTTATGTTGTAATTGATACTTTGCAATACAAACACTGTCAGCCTGTAAATTCTCTTTGAATCATATGTCCTTGTTATGAGTAAATGTTACGTCGGAAAAACGTACCTTAGCTGACATGGTGAATGAAGGGATATTGAGTAAATGCACATACATGTTTATACAACTTCCAGTCGTTTTCGATCATATATGATTATTAGCAGTACAATTTATGTTGCTTTCAAACATTTTCATTATTGGAAGTAATAATTTTAAATGAGAAATTCTTCTTCTTTAAAGCATCTAAAAACTACAGCCTATATATTGTTAAAAGGGAATGCCCAATGGAAAGTCGAGCAGTGGCCGACACATGTAAAATTTTGCATTTCAGAATGACAAACGTTTAATCAGATTTTTGTTAACGACAATTATTTTAAGAGTAAAAATTTACACAGAACAAAAAATTAAAAAATAATAGGAAATAACTATTTGATTTGTACAAAATGTATTTTGAGTCATTCATAGTAAATATGGAAAATTGCCTCTTTGTTTGGAAATTTTTAAAAGTTCAGATTTCTTGCAATTGACTCGATGAGTGCCATTTGGTTGTTTCTTTGTGATTGTCTTTTATATTTTTTTGTCGGGCAACGGATAACAGCAGTTGTAAGAACACTTTGCCAGTTAATTTGATGTTTGTGACAGCCCCGCATCCGTGAACAAAAAAGTAGATACATGGATGTAGCTTGGCCGACATTTAGCAATGATTTCCACTCAACCCAGTGCCAGGGGCAGTCTTGAACTTACTATAAGTTGTAAGCATAGCTCATTGTTGAAAGTGTCCTGGTGACGTCAAGATGACACAATATAAGCGTTGTTCAATTGCTCCGTTATTTGTATTTGTACAGACTTTTTCTCATGACCATTTATTCCATATCATTTCATTGTTTACTGAAATGGAACCAAGCATTTTGCAATAAAAATTAATCAGCAAAAATATATTATCTGCCTGATTCATTCATAGACAGCCTCTTAAGGTGGTACGGGGGGGGGGGGGGGCTAAAAATTCTGTCAGATAGAATTTTCTGATTTTTTCATGATTTACTCTTCTTTATTAGAGAATACAAAAAAAATAAAAATAAGGGGTCACCGGCCATATAAGAATGTAATATGAAATGTACAAATCTGCTATTTTGGTTGAAATAATAGGGAAAATTAGCGAATTTTAACAAAATTTTAAATTATTTTAGTTACATCAGATAATTTTTTTTTAAATTTGGTAAATTAAAAGCTCACATACTGTCTTTCAATTTCCATGAAAAAAGTTTGGGGGTCACCGAACTTATTTTTGAATAAATCGCAAAAAAAACTTATTTTTTCGTTTTATTTCAATACAAATTATCTCCCCTTAATGGAACAGGAGTTAGCTGAAAGGTTCAATATTTTGCGTGGATACTTAAAAAAAGTGGCATATTTCATCAAATTTAACTATTATAAGACATTGAAAATGGTTTCGGCAACGTTCTCATAGTGAATTCCATTTTAAGTCACATGCGCAAGAATGATGCGCAATTTTAAACTCCAGGACTACCTTTAAAAGATAGATGCCACAGTTAATTCCTGATATTTGGTCAGATATGTGTCCTCCTCTTTCTTTTTCCGTATCATTATTAGTAAGAATATTTTGTCCATGAAGCCCGCCTTTCATTTAATATTCCAAAAGGATGTACCTTTGAAGAATTTCGGACAAAATTTCATAACAAAATGACATTACTCCTTCATTGAATTTTCAGGAGTTACAAATTTCTGTACAAAGCCTATCAACCAAGAAAGTAGGTATTTCCCGCAAACTTTGTGATTGCTTATATCTCAAAATCAAGCACAGGAATCTATTATTTTTCCTTGCTAATTGTCTACCTGTTATTGAGACAAACAAATAAAGACCACTTTTAGGAAATTATCTTGACTTTCATTCAAAACAACGACAATAAAAAACCGAAGGAGCAAAGCACAAGATTACATAAATCAAAATCCTGAGAAAAGGCAAAAGCAAGAAAACCAGAAGACGGAAGACCAAATACTCCACACACCAACAAAAACACACAAATACTATAAATACAACACTAAAAAACTAAAGGACTAACAGTGTGCACTCTCAAAAACAGAGTGACATCTGGTATTCCGGAAGAGTAAGCATGTTCTGCTCTGTATAAAGCACTCGTCACACTATCATTTGTTCAGTCTAGGGTAAAGTCAGAATCGGTAATGTCAAATTCGGGAGGACGTGAATCTACTGGTAGCTACAAATGTCCATTATCATTTGTGAGACCGACATTTCATATCTCTATGATGCCATGGCGACAGCCATAGAATTTCTAAAGTAACAATGGCTGAACATATCCCTGATGCAGAAGTTTTGCGCCACTGCTTTTGCTCTTTCCACAGTCACTGAATGAGCTACAAGATCTTCAGTAACACTTCATATGATAGGGAGGTAGGCATATTGCTGCTGAGAAAGGTAACTTTCACAACTGGGAAGTCAAAATCATCACGTTTGTCACAGGTTGCAACTCTTACCTTAAGAAGTTGCTTTACAAATGATGAAAAAAATCTAACAAATAACTTAGCGCTGGTACTATAAAGTTTCAGATCCAAATGATATGCAAACTGTATATTTACGGCAACGTCATTTTCAAAGAACAAATACTTTCTTAAACTATATAAACACAATCCAAAAATATTTCATCATTTTTATATATGTCCCGTAATATTTTAGAAAATGTGAGAACTCAATATATTTCTCCTTCAGGTAGGAGTGAGTTAAAAATATTGCTTGCCTCGAAACAGTAAAAAAAAATGCGATCTTTAGCGATATAATACCTTCTTTGGGTGATACAGTGCATTGTCCATTATATGGAAGTAAATTGCTTCTGAAAACTCTAGCTGTCTCACTAACATCATTTGTCCTACCCCATCCACCAGTTGCCGATGCCCATATCTCATATGCAAAGTTTTCTTGTAATACATCTGGTTTTAACGACAGTGAATCAGAGTTTATGCCTGAAATAGATATTCTATTCAATAATCGTTGGTGTTTCATATTACCACACTTTATTTGCTCCTTCTCTCTTAATTCATAAGCAGCTCTAATAGTTAAATGAAGATTTTCACAATCTTTCAAGGAAAACTATTCAAAACGTGAGAGTTCTTTAATGTTGTTTCTTTGATTGTATACACATTATGTATATTATCTGCTCATTTCGTCATTTGTATTATCTATTTGTTTCAAGATGTACATTGTACCTCATGTTACACTAATATTGTGTCTGAGAGAAATAAAAGTCTTGAGTCTGAGTCTATATCTAAAGTTGTATACTCAACATATATTTCACATTGGTATTAAAATATTTTGCGCAATTTCATATACATACTGTAATTTGATAGGCTATGTCTTCTGTAAATTTTATTGAAAATAAACAATACGTAAATAACAATATAATGAACAATGCAATCTAATAAATCAAAAATACAGGAATGAATATATGTATAAAGGAAAAAGTCATCTTTTAATCCAAACAAAGTAAAGTAAGTGAGAACCGAAGTAAAATACAGTGCACATTTCAATGTAAATCGTCAATTCTGAAATACGGAGTATAATATTATTTTACTGATTTAAAAAAAAACAGACTTTAAATTCAAAAAAGATTTACTGATAAAAATTCACTTAAATTACAGAGACAAAAATTAAATAAATTAAAAACTGGGGTGCAAAATGATAGCAGAATTTGATAAACCGAATATGGGAATAACTCTTATTTACTTAGTGGACCGCTGTTGGATATCTGTTTCTCAGATGAAAACAGATCTTCCTCTTTGCCACTAAATTTTGTTTTCCTCTACCGGAGTTGACATGTTCGACACGGCGGGTGTCTTATAAGAAGCAGGAGATACTTACTCTACCGGTGCACCTGATCTCACCCATGGTTTTTATTGGGTCGTGTTGTTCATTTTAGTATATGTGCGTGTCTTCATTTTCTATTCTGTGTCGTTCTCATGTTATGTCTTTGTTTCTTTTTTTCCGACGTTGCCATTGTCCTTGGATTGTTCTTTTTAGACTGAAGGTTCAGTTCTCCCTTACTTTACTCTATCATATGGTATAAATTATAAAAATGTTAATTCATCGTATGTAATTTTGAATTCAATATAAAAGAAAAATTCAATAACCTACAAATGAATTTATTTGTTTTTATTAACTATATTTATATAACCTGTCAGGGTCATTTCTTCGAATTCTGCTTGAGGTACAAGTAAGGAATTCCGTTTTAGCCACCAGGAAAACGTGATGGCATCTGTCTCACCAGGCTCACAGTCGTAACATTCTATGTCAAGAATGGTTTTTAGCTTAATAGCATTCTTTTCACCACAGTTAATGGTACATCTATAACACATATAGAAAAGTTAATGCAAATTTGTTTTTAGTCTGTTTGCATTGATTTTTTTAGACGATGTATCAAACTTTAATTTCTGTGGAAAAAAACTAGCTATCTGTAACTTCGTTAAAGAAAACTTCGATGCTTTACTTTAAACAAGTGCAAGTTTCTTATGTATTTAGAGAAAGATCTCGAAACTGTTGTAAGACTTTGTAAAGATTTTGATCGGAAAAGATATCAGATTATGTGATTCTTTACTTGCATAGAGTCATGTTAACTTTTATAATGTATTTTATTATATAGAGGACGGTGAAAGACTCAAATTTCTCAGTGAAATAAAAGTGATAATTAATTGTCAAATTATTTTCCATAATTTCACTCAAGGAAGTGACGTCATACTAGACGCCGTCAACGTTGACGTCTCAGCGTATTAACATGGAAAACGTAGTTCATGAAAAGAAACTTAAATTCAACCATTAATTATGCGGAAACTGATCTATATAATAAAAACAATAACTAATCCTAGATTCTAATTATCGAAAATATTCAACTCATGATCGAAAAACTCTGAAATTCACACATGCGCTGCACGCATTCGTAAATTACTGCGTTATTCGATCATTCGTTGAATATTTTCCGATAATCAGAATCTAGGGTTAGTTATAGTATAAACAATGATGTATCTGAGCAAATAAAATACCGAAGTTACTATAGATTTAGTGTCTGCAGATGGCCATTTCTGCAACTTATGTTTTTCAGTTCAGAAAGATCAAAACATTCGGCAGATCACAATTGAAAGATGTATGAAAGCACCAGTAGGATCTAAACAAAAACGATCTAAAATCAACTAAGGACAGAGAATTGAAGAAGAGAGTTACTTTTGAATTTAAATCCTATTTTGTAAAAAGGTATTTCGACATTTGAAAATGGGGTGGGGGATGTTATAACAAAATTACGGAACAGAATTGTCAAGAAGCACAAAGATACAGCAGGTAGAAATCCATCGAAAAATTGTAGACCACAATGTTCCAACTTGATACAGGCATTTCAAAAGAAATGGTTGTGTTCAACCAGATTTGCGCGTTAAATCTCCCCTTCCATTGCCATGGTGTGTGTCCAGTAGCAACTCAACAGCAATTGCTACTAAGGTTGTACTAATTGCTATTGAAAGGTCGTAGACAATACAATTAAATGAATCCCAGTATAAACTTACAAAAGAATCTTAAATCAGAGTTCGGATCAAAAGTTCATTTTTTTCTACAAGGGACTAATATCTATTAAAGAACTCTTTAATGATCGTATGAGGCGAATTAGGTGAAGCCTTGAGGAAAAGGTGGTCACGATGATAATTATGCATACATGTACCTGCCTATTTTTGAAAATGCTCATTGGGATTTTCACGTGCGAAACATCTCCAAGCATTCTATTTAACCTATTATGGATGTTATAGTTGGCAGGCATGACTTTGTCTATTGAGAAAATCTGTATAACTTGTGCTAGCCCTTTCGTAACAAATCAATTGTGAAACATTCACTCAGTTAACATGGAATATCACTGCCCTTATTAGGGAAATGATAATTTTGAAAATAAAATCGTCCATTTTGACGTAAAGGTCGGCACTGAGATTACCATTGTCGTCCAATTCGAGATAAAAGTCCAAAAGATGCAGATCGGGTGGTTTCTGTTATTTCCTTTATCTCTAGTTCTTGAGGATATATCGATGGGATCCATTTAGCAAAAGATGCATTATAAATGGAAAACATATTATAAATATATCTATAAGTGAGATTGAAGGATCTAACATCTTTTATGTTATGGTCTTTTACGAGTCAGTGAAGAAATTCAGTCACCTAGGAATAAAAAAAAACAAGTTTACCAGTAGATATTCACAATTTGTAACCGCTGGTATACCAACTTGGATAAAAAACAAAGTCCTCAATACAGTTTTAAAAATATATTGCACAGCCTATTTCTTCATCATATAAATTAGAAAATGTACTATATGGTGTCATTCTTAACTTGTATTAAGTTATATACATAAATTATATAAGTATAACTGGTATGTTTTTGAACTGTTCTTTACAATAAAGGAGTACTCGTAAAGTGATGGACAATATTCTTCAGATGCGATGACTTTAACTGAAGAGTTGTATGGATTGGATAACCGTGCAAAGGGGAAAAACGTTATAATTGTAACAGGAAATATTGATTGATTGATTGAATATTGTTTAACGTCTACTCAGCAATATTTCAACTATATCAAGACGAGAACAAGTTTGTTAATAAATAATCACTTTGGGGTATGGAAAGGGCCATGGGACGGGAAATTCTGGCTGCCACTGGAAAAGTAGGGTGAATTCGAGAAGGGCGGGAAATTTAGCCTTGTAGCCGATCACCTATGGACCACTCAAAAAGAGCTTGCTACAAGGGTGCTTTAATGTGCAGGAAGCGTGGCATTTCTTCCAACACGTGGACCTGAGTTTACATCCCATCCGAAAAATGGATTGTGTATTTATTAATCCCGCACATCCACAGAATGGGTCCTATTTCTATATCCCGGGAATCCCTCGGGGTCCTCTGTTAGGAAGACTCAAACTCAATAAACAGTAACGAACAGATGTCGAAGAATTGCGCTGACTGCCAACACTTTTTAAATTAGAGGCCAATATTCAATATCGGCTAACAGAGGCACAGAAAATGAAAGGGAATTTTTCAACAAAAAAATTAAAACATACTGATTTTTTTTTTTTTTTTTTTTTTTTTAATCTGCCCATATCACCATTGCATCACACTATAATGCGAAAATTAAAAACACGAGCAAATATCACGACATAGAGATCTACAGTTTTTATTTTGTATTATAACTAAAGAAAATATGAAATACCTGCAATAACCGAAATTGAATAACAGGCGCACTGCACAAGAAAAACACAAATGAATATGTGAAAAAAAAAACACAAACGATAACAACGATCGGAACTTGGTACCAGCACTAGCAAAAGCAATCGGTATTGATAAACTTATTTTTGTTAATTTTCCTAAGCAAAGTAAAAAAATAATAATAAAACCCAATACATGTAGACCTCTAACAATACAAAGCATTTTTGTTACTTACACTATTCCGATATCAGGTGCTTCTCCAGTTTGTGCTTGTAGAAGCTGTGTATACGTTGAATTAAGATCTCCTAGTATAACTCTTACGGTCACTGCATATCCCTTTTCTTCTGAATAGGCTGTTAAATTCATTGACAGAATACCATTTGTATCATTTGACGTCGCCTGTAACTTGTACATACAATCTGGTGTAGAGTCCAACTGATTGTTGGATTCTGCCAATTCGTATGCTGTTTTCAACTCAGAAATACTTCCCGTGACAAACCTGTATCAACGATGTAAAACTAAATAAACTTAAAAATGCATTATTTGATGTAATGTTTTAATTTGAAAATGCACACACAACAAAACGGTGTCATCAGTTTAAGGTTACAATAAATTATCAAACTTTCCTTGGGCGACCTTCCGAATACAGCCCATTAAATCAACCTTTATCTAAATTTTATAACAATTCATAAGCTGACAAAACTATGGGTTGTATCATAAATCTTCTGACCTTCAATCGCAATCGGTAGTAACCACAGTCAATTTCGCATAAAATCACGTCCAAAGTCGCCATTGAAATAAACATTCTCACATAAGGCAGAGCAAATTTATATTTGATTATGACCAATCACAGCTATTTTTCTTATCTATATCATAACCTACATATTATTCCATAAAATGGCTGAACACATACTTAGCATCGGCTAATGGTCAATTGTAAACTTAAGGAATAATTGGTATCTGGTAAGAATATTACAATGCTCTCTGACCAAACAGTCTTTTTTTTTTTATAAACTTACACTTTTTTCTTGCATGAAAAATCATTTCACAAAAATAAACACATTTCATCTATAGCTAATTTTAGTTTTCTTATACAGTATCTTTGTTGGATTATTCGTAAGTATATATCTCATTCTTTTATTTTTAGAATATGTATTTGGTAATTGTTTATTGTTCTTGAATATGAGACGAGAATTTTTCAGGTGTTATTCGTTGACTGCTCCCAAGGTCATATATATCTACGTCATCTCCTAACCACGTGAGGAACTGCTTTTGTTATATAGATTTCCGTGTTAGTTTCATTTATGTAGTTGGATTTTTTTTTTCGTTATCACCTCACACTAAACTTTTTACTTTAATGTCAACTCGAAATGGAATAACAAAATACCGCAGTTACTTAGAAATTAGTTTCTGTATATAACTCTACGTCTATTGAATTTCAAAAAATGACAAACTCACTACTATCACATAAATGATTTTTACGAACGAAAAATTCTGTTTGTTTATTACTATCATTATTTTTAGTAAATAAGTCGAGATGAAAATAAGCAAAACACGAGTCTCACCCGTGGTTTTTTATTGGGTCCGTGTTGTTCATCTTTGTGTGTGTGTGTCTTCATTTTTCTTTTCTGTGTCGTACCCATGTTTTGTCTCTGTTTTTCCCCTTTTTTGTTTCTGGTGTTGCCATTGTCCTTGGATTGTTCGCTTTTGGATTGAAGGTTCGGTTCTCACTTACTTTATTTATTATTGAACCTAGAAATATTAACATGTGTTACTGTTTTGCTTCATGTGCGAAGTGGCTTGGGTGGTACTACTGAACAATATGAAACGTCTCGAATTAATAGTTAAGAGTACACAACTTAAAAAGATACATGTTGTTTGTCGGACTTCGTGTGGAATAGAATAGTATAATTCCATCGAATACCACTAACACGATCAGATTTTGAATAACTTTAATATCAAAAACTGTTTTTGATAACTTACGAATGTCTAATTCGTAAAAAAAAATAATTTCTCTTAACTAGCTGAACATTGACATAAAACTACATATATCGCTTTTCTAATGTTATTGAAATGCGGTTTACTATATTTAATAGTCACAGTTTAAGCAAACCAAATTAGGGACAGTTGATTTAAGGGGTTATTTTTTTTTATCTTTTCATGCTTTTGTGTTTGTCCAAAAAATATCTGGAATGCATCTGAAGGATAAAAATATTTTGTCTCCTGGAAAATACCTAAACTACAAAATGGGTGAAGTAACAAATCACCGTACAGAGTTGTCACGAGCCGAAATCCTAGAGACAAAAAGATAAATCAGGTGGAAACCACCAGAAAAATAAATGACCCCAATGGTCCTGACTTGGTAAAAGCATTTCCAAAGAAATGGTGGGTTAAACCGGTTTTATGGCATGCCAAACCTCCCCTTCCATTGCGGTAGTGTCCGGTAGCAACTCAATAGCAATTGCTATTGAAAGGTTGTAGACAGTTGAAAGAAACAATCATCCCGGTACTAAGTAAAAATAAAGAATCTCGAATCAGAGTTCGGACAGGAACTTCAGATTTTTCCACAAATGCCTAACATCTATTAAAGAATTTTTTTTATGATCGTATGAGACGGATATATTAATGGGGTCCATTTAACAAAAGACGAGTTATTGATGGAAAGATCATAACCAATATATCTATGAGATTGAAGGATCTAGCATCTTTTATGTTATGATCTTTTACGAGTCCTTGAAGAAATTATGAACAAGTTTGAGAGTAGAGGAGCACAATTAGTGTCCAATGGTATGCAAACTTTAGCACCTCTAAATTTGACAAATATATTATTGATTAAACAAAATCAAGCATACTGCACACCTATTTTTCATCGTAGCATACTTTTCCTTTTAAACTGGTTTGTGGATTTAAAACCTAGTGCAACATATTTTTTTCATCGACAAAGGCTTTTTGAATGATACCTTCGATTCGCGATTTTAGTTTATCACGAAGAAGCATGGTATACAGTGAGGAAAAACCAAATGTTTTCAGGAAATGTATTTTAGAAAATGAACGGGGTTTAATATTTTCATATAAATCCTTTGAATTTTTAAGTATCCACATGTGATCTTTGTCACTTCGGGTATGAATAGTTTCACAGTATGATTGATGCCTGTCTTTGACTGCAGACACAATTTTAGTTAGTTCAATAGACAATTCAGTAGTTGAGCAAGATGAAGATCCTACAAAGTATCTTTCCTTATATGGATTTTTGTGTAATTTTGGTACTAAATATAGGTATGGCAGGTCGTGATTCTTATTTTTAGTGTAGATATTCAAGGAGGACACGAATGATCTGTGATTGGAATGGATTTCATCTTTGTCAATAATAAGAAAAACAATTATCTGCATAAAGTGTTTTAATGGCCCGCATGAGAGTCAGATTATTCCGATTTGTATGTAAATGATAGAATAATTTTATTATGAAGTATTTACGAAGCTTTGGAAACGGTGTGGATCTGTAAAATACAGTCAGATTTGCTCCTTTGGATATTCATTAACATCAAATTTAAAATAGGACGTCTAGACGCCAAACAATTATGGGCAAGCTTATCAAGTTAGTATTTACTCTGAGCAATTTTTGTACCATATAATTTCATATACTTACTCTCGGCATGTCCATATGAAAGATAATTTGTCGTTTGACCCGAAACCATACATAGGATCATAGGACTCTGTCAAGGCATCGAATATAGCTTGCTTTTTATTTAGCTTTATAGACTGGAGATTCCCTCCTGTTATCATTGCCGTCGGTGGAGATTTCAAAAGCTGGACAAATGTAGGTTCAATAACCCATGTCTTATCTTTTAAGGTTACATTAAGTGTAACTCTGTATAAGTCCTCTTTTATTGTACCAGGTGCAAACCGAATCCTTCCTTTTGGTGGAAAATTAACAGGTGTAAAATTATATGGAATGGTAAATGTGCCATTTTCATCCTTTGTGTAAAACTCCCAAATATAGGAAACAACTTGATCTACACAATACACAGACATTCTACTGCCGAGATCTGTACTTTGTGATGTATATAGTCTCAAAGGGTTTGTATCATTGGAATAATCACGGTCAAACATTCCAGTTGGTTGAAAGCATTCGTTCCAAACGTTAATTGTTTTGTTTAAAGTAAAATGACTCACCGCATTGGAACAGTTTACAACAGCAGTGTGATTTCCAAGTGTGATATAGTTATACGGAAACACAATTGGAGTTGAGGCGGTGATATTCTGAACTTTAAAATATAGCTTTCGGTCAATTAAATCACCACTAAGAAAAGTACAATTTATATATGGTAATTCTATAGCACCTGCTTCTATCGACACATTTATAATAGTATATCCAGGCGGTAGATCTATTTTTGATGGCATACTGATGTGTACTCCTGTCAATTCTAATTCTGCTCTGACCGGTATTGTTGTGTAAGTTCTTTCGTAAAACGTAGAATTATGGGATATTACGTATGCGTAATACTTTGTAAAGATTGGATATACATATGTTTTTATAGATGGCTCGGTGGTTAAAGAGAATGCAAGCCCTGGACCTATATTAAGCTCATACGTTGCTCCTGGTCCAATACCTGAAATGTTGAAAGTAAACACAGAAATGCCGATGGTACCGCCGTGAGGAGAAATTAGAAACTGTGTTGCTCCTGTTCTGATGGTACTAGTACTAGATCCCGTATCGTTGGTGTAAGAACCGGAAACAGTCAAAGTGAGTGTGAATGTACCTCTCATATTGTAAGTATGGTCTAATGTGTAACCAACAGCGACATCCTGTACTGACACCGTACCGGTGTCATCTCCGAAGTCAAACTCGATATCAATTTCAGGTGGAAATCTTACACATCTAAAAAGCTGAACTATAAATGTTACCTTTACCGTATCGTAAATAAATGTTGGTTCATCTACATCGTTTGGTGCTGGGATCATTGTCATATTCATACCAACAACTGGTGGATAGGATAGTGTAAAATCATTCAGAGTTATTGCTATCATTTCAATTTCGGTTAGCATTTCAACTGAACTGACTTCATTGTGGCATGTAATATTGATTGTGAAGTTTCCCTGGCTAGTATAAGTATGAACCTTGATAATAGGTACGTCAAACTTAATGTCCGTTATTTCGCCATTGCTTGTGCTGTCACCATAAGAATGTTCGCAAGTGACATTTGAAGGATCCGTATGATTTACATTCATTTTATATGAAAATTCTACAATACCATCAGGCATGGGGTACATTAATCTGGGATTTGTCAGTGCAGGTGTCAATACTAAATCTCTAACTGGTGACTGAATTATAATTGTGTAAGAGCATGAACTTGCATAAAATGGATTCCAGGCCAGCATGTTTATGGTATATAAACCAATTTTATGATACACATTGCTAATTGTAGGACTGATGTAAGTACTCTTTATAAACGAGGGATCACTTTCGATTTCCGTACCATCTCCGAATGTGATTCTGTAATTAAATCCATTACTCGGAATGGTAGTGAAATTGAACTGAAAACTGATGTCTTCGCTGAGATTTCCATTTGGTGGAACAATTAACGATACATCAGATATATCATCCCAAATATACTGGTAAAGACTTTCTTCCTGTGAACTTATTTCCGACTGCCAAGTAATTTGAACAGTGTAGTTTCCTTGTATATTGTATATATGAGAATGTCTGTAACCACTTCCGGTCATTTGTGAAAGGACGTCGCCACTTACAGGTATACTTTCATTAGCGGAGTTGTCGCCATGAGATATAATCATGCTGACGGTTCCCATTGGTGTCAGAGCATTTGCCGCGCGTGATATGGTGAAGTTTACGGGAATTCCAGTCTTAAAGGGACCTTCTGTGTTTGTTGCTGAGAAGCCATTTACATTATACTGCGCTGTAATTTGAACAAGTTCCTGCAATCGCCCTAAAAGGTTTCCTGCAAAAACAGATATATTGTGATATCCAGTTTCTGTAAATGTATGTTGTTTTATCACAGACGTAACTTGACCGACATGATCGTTTAATTCGCTATCAGACACGGTCCATTGCCATTCTATTTCAACATTGGATGCTTGTGAAAACTGAGCTGTAAAATCCACTATTTCATTTATTGCTACTATTGGGTCTACTATAACCTGTACAAAAAGAAATCTATGTCATAAAGTTTGCATTAACAGAACCGTTTCAATACATCTATCCAACTCATATGAGTGTATGGCGTATATCCCTTTTATATCGCTTTCTGTTCTAAAGTAGCCACAACGAAATTTGCCGCGATTTTTCTTCAAATATCTTTTTAAGTAAATGTTAAAGGATGACATGGCATACACAAATGGAAAGCTAATTTTTGCCGCTTCATGCCATGCATTACCATTATTTTACAACAAAGGGTTAAAAAGTTTTCCATTACCCTTCTATGTTATTATAACAGAACATTTGAGTCGAAAACAGGGGGAGTATACCTGATTAACTGAACACCTGTATTTATTGTTATAATGCCCAGCGTTTTGCATTTGCGCCGATTTGCATTTCATTTGTGCCGATTTTTTTTTTTCATTTGCGCCGATTATTTCTTTCATTTGTGCCGATTATTTTTTTTCATTTGCGCCGATTTTTTACTTGTTAATTTCTTGTCAAATACAGGTATTTTTTTTTCCTTTGTTCACACTATACTGGTGATTTTTTTTTAAATCCTAAGCAAAAGCTTACATGCATAGTTCACGTATTTTACTTGCGTCATATGAAAAAAATCGGCGCAAATGAAAAAAATGAAATCGGCACAAATGAAAAAATTGAAATTTATAAAATCGGCGCAAATGTCATACGCCCCTATCGATTAACCAAAACACGTGGTCAGGAGTTAGGGCGATGGATATTTGCGCAAATTTACCTGAAAAAACGGAAGGACATTTGCGCAAATGAAAAGTGGACAGTTGCGCAAAAGAAAAGTGGACGTTTGCGCAAAGGATTTTTAGTAACCTGTTGTCAGTACAAAGCTCGTTTGCGTAAATTACCTTTATCAAGCAAGTATTGAAATATATATCAAAATTTGTTTTTGGAAAACATCGGCAAACGAATACCGAAGCAAGAACGAGGAAAGGGGAAATTCTAAAATCATAAATCCAAAATTACGGCAATTCACAGCAACACGAATTGAAAGCATTTTTGAGCAACCGACTGTCAGCTACATCAAAATAAGATACATCAATGATCAGGCTTTATTTCCTTAAATTCAAAAGGAAAAGGTTAAAAGTCTTCTGGGAACCTGTCGCAAATACAGCTGACTAAATATCGAAGTTACTGTAAATTTAAATTCTGCAGATGCGCATTTCGACAACTTATGTCTCTTCAGTGCAGATAAAATCTAAATATAATTTAGAGAGAAGAACAAATGTTTCCATACCGTTCAGGAAAGGTGGAAACTGGATAGAAATTAGAGAATAAGTAATCCATCGGCAATCCATTTGGTGTCTTTTCATTGGTTTGTTGGTTTGCGTAAATCATTCATCAATCACTCCCACATCGAATTTCTTTAAAATTTGAGCGAAATTAACATGAAGGTCTATGGAAAATATTTTTATTCGAACTTTGATTATTTCGGTAAATATACCAAGAGTAGCGGCAAAAAATTAGATACATATATGTTTTTATGGTCTTATTTAAAACAAAATAGCTACAGCGATTTAAGCTGCGGCAAACTTTACATAGAATATACTGAACATCAATAAAAACGCACCACTTATGTGTATTTCTGTTTATCTTAAAATTCAAAAGCAATTGCTCTTCACATACTTGTTAGAACATTTTGAATATTCTACACATTCATTCTGTAATAATGCTTAACTTAACAAATTTCTGAAAAAATGAAAGAATTTTCTCAGTAACAATTTCTCAAGAAGTCACAAAAGAAAAAATGACTTAAAAGACATGAACAAGACTAACTGCTATTGGTAATTCTAGACAATAGACTTTACAACAAGACAATTGTCCGGTATCAACTCAACAGCAATTGCCATTGAAAGGTCGTAGACAGTTAACAGAAATGATCATCCCAGTGCTAAGTTAAGAAAGAACTTCAATCAGAGTTCGGACCGAAACTTAAAATTTTTCAACAACTTTTTGATGTTCGTATGAGACGGAATTTTTTGAAGCCTAGATTAATAAGGCGGTCACAAAGAGAACTATTTGTAATGAGAAAATCTCTATAATTTGTGCTATCCCTGGCGTAACGAATCACCTGTGAGACATACAAACCGTAAGCAGGAGAAGCTGGAATATTACTGTCCACGTTAGGGAAATTTAAAATCGTCCCTTTTCAGCGAATCCTACATTGTTTGGAGGTTCAATGCACTATAGTAAACAATATCCTGTTCTTGTATAATATTGCAATTAAAATGTTTCCAAAGTGAAATTAAAGAAATTGCTCTGTGAAGTTCTTAATCAAATACGTGTTACCTTTTTTTTCGTCATCAAGCATGGAAATTAAGTAACATAGCACAACAAACATTAATCCACGAGTACTTAAAATCATGTTGCATGTAGCCTCCGATTCTCCGAAAATCACAGGCTTACTGCCTTCTATGGACATTTTCAAGTCTGATATAATATAACAAGTGTATATAAAGACAACACAGCAAATCGCTAATTTTTTCCTCGAATGGCTTCAGCTCATAACTTAGAAAATACAAAGGACAAAAACACTTGGGAATTGATTAGAAACTAAATTTCTATTGTTTTTGTTTTGAATGAAAAAAAAAGATGGGATACATCAAAACTGACAAAATAAAAACACCAAAACCAAACAGAACTGAGCAAGGATTATATTTGACATGCTAACAATTTCATCTAAAGGTAAGGTGGGCTTAATGGTGCTGAATGTGACGTCAATATCAATGATAAAATATCAGATATTCCCTTTTTAGAGGTCAAATAAATCACCAACCTGGAAATTTGTAACAGGCAATTCATACACAATGGCACTTCCCAAACTGTATCCTGAAAATTGTAAGGTTGTTTTATAAATGCCATACGTCAGTGAATTAGATGTAAAGTCATTGGTGTCAAAGGTCACACTACCGTCACCATTAACTGTTTTCGTTACATCTATGTCTGCTGTTGCGTCGTGGATTGAGGCTGTGGTTGATGACGGCTGGCTTGATGTGTATGATATATTTATATTGGATGATGTCTGCATAGGACCAAGAGTTATGTAATTTTTGGATCCTGCAGCAAAGTCAGCGGACCCTGAAAATAAAAGATACTTAGAAACAATCTTTTTTAATTAAAAAATATAAAAAATCCAATATTTATTGCACAATGACAATATATAAAGCATTCTATGAAAGTTAAAGTGAATTTGATCAAGTGGTGCATTGGCGGATCCAAGGGGGTGGGGGGGTTCCGGGGTTGGAACCGGAACCCCCCCTTTTTGGACAATCATAGAAAAAAAAGGGACACTGGGGAATGTGTCAAAGAGACAACGACCCAAAGGGGAGTAATAACAACTCAAAGCCACCATAAGATCTTCAATGAACGGTGAGAAAACCCCACACCCAACGGTAGGTCGGAGTCGGCCCCTGAATGTCCCTGAATAAAGAGTGATCAAGTTCAGCGAAATAAACATCATCCTAGACTCCTATAGACATAAAGTAAACTAACTAGAAAAAAGACAAGACACACAAAGGCTGTATTTTTTAATGAATATCCTGATGTTTTACTAAGAAATACCCCCCAAAATTTTCGCGATATTTCCTTTCATTTCTAAATTGGAACCCCTCCCCTATTCAATTCGCCTGGATCCGCGCCTGTGGTGTAGGAGTTGTCGTTACAAAGTAAGTACCCGATGGCGGGCGGATAGACACCATGATCGCTATATACCGCCCGTTAAAACATAAAATATAGAGGCTACTCACAAGGAGATACTATTGCAAATACTACTTATTTCTGAGTTAATCGCAACGATGGGTAAGTTTTCGTTTTTTACCATACAGTGAATTAAATCATTGTTAGGGCTAGGCGCATTTAAACATAGAAAACTTGCCGAAAAGCACTTTTCTCTTTTCATCTGAAACGGTTCTGAGGATTTATCTTATGCTCATTAAAACATGCTGAAATGAAAAGTAATAAATTGCTTTCAATCATTTGTAAGAAGTTGTCAAGTTACGTTTATGCACTGCCAAAGACCATTTTTGTTGAAACATCCTGTTTTACTTGATGTTATATGTAATTATTGCTGTTTGCAAAGAGAGTGTTTCTCAGTGTTGCTCATGTTATGTCTTTGTTTCTTTTTTTCCGACGTTGCCATTGTCCTTGGATTGTTCTTTTTAGGCTGACGGTTCGGTTCTTACTTACTTTACCTTTCTCATTGATATTGATTATATTTGATTTAATTAACAAAGAAATGCACATGAGACAAATTCTCTACAAATGCCCGGTATTTGATTGCATCAAGCAATGGAATAACATCTTTTGTCAGCTTCTTTGTTAAAGAAAACAGCATGTCATCACGTCGTGTGGAAGGAAACAGACAAATAATGTATACTTTCATACGCAATGTAGCATTGCGTCATCTTTTAACAAAGGAACCAACAGTTATTGAAATAAAAGCAAACAATGCATTAGTCACAACCGGGGTCACAACATCACTCCTTATTGATTGGTCGAGAAGGCCAGGTAGGAACAAATCTTATTGAGTCGACCCTAAACTGCTCGCTTTACTGATTGCGACAACTTTTTTTCTGAATTTGTTTTGTTATAAAATGGGTTTTTTGGTTATGATTCTAATATGACGCTCTACTTTCGCTTTTGAAACAAAGCTATGTTCTAATCCCAACAATATTTTAGCACATTCGCATATTTTGTACAAAAGAACATTCGTAATGCATACTTCACATTTTATTCACTTAATTTTATTTACTGCATAATTTTTGCAAAATCAAGTTTAAGAATAATGAATCGCCAAAAAGCTGCATCAAATAATATTTTACGAAAGGATATGGAGTAAATGAACATGAGACCATAAAACATATGTTTACTCAAACTGCAATAATTTTAATGAGCTGTATGGCCATTCCGGAAATTTATTCCTCATCAGCAGCACTAGAACCCAAACAAAGGAAATCCATAATTTAAAAAATGTTTAAAATGCATAAAACCAAATGAAATCCGAATATTCAGTAATATCAAATATAGCTTAGGGCAAAACTATACTAATTACATTTATAGAAATTACAACAGTTACTGAATTTAAGAAATTGACATAACCGTAACCTAGCAACGAGTGTTTTCTTGTTATGAAATCTTATCTATGTTGCATATCATGCTCTACAATTTAAATATAAATTTTTTGATTTATAACGTTAATGAAATTATAAATATGACTTCTATTCCTTTTTTTCTTCAAATATAAGATAACTAAGTAGTCATATAAATCAGAAATGCTACAAGCTCACTGTTATACCCGCTTCGATTTTAAAATATCCGTATTTTGTATTTTTGTAACAGATATATATGCATTAATTCATAAGCTTATGAGCAACTTGTATTAATAAAAAAAACGGATATAGATTTATCTATGAGGCTTGTTTAGGGGGGTTCCCAATATCCCATATCCCAGTAAGTCTGGACAAAAATATCCCTTTGAAAATTGAAGATATCCCATTAATTATTGAAATATCCCGTTTTTCATAGTCAAAATATCCCATATCCCGGTACTTTTTGTCTCAAATATCCCGTATCCCATTAACAAAAGTGGTAAATATCCCGTATCCCAATATACCCTAAACAAGCCTCATCTATGTCAGTTTGTGTTTTTTGTATGCAGTTTTCCTACATATGTTATTTCTAGTGTCAAACAATCTAAGAGTCGAGTACCGGGCCAAATGATTATATAGATACCTAAATAGTTCAATTTTACCATTCTGAGGTACATTGATCAATGTTTCTAAAATAACATTGCCCGCTAAATTAAACCCAATGGTACACATCACCCCCAGTTTCATCCCTATATTAACAAACAGCGTATTTCTTAACTATGGCTGATGAAGAATAAAAATTATCACCCTTAGCTCAACAGTGTTCACTATAATAATGATTCCCTCTCAATGTTTTGATTCTTTTTTTTTTCATAATAAGAGAGTTTTTGCCGGAGGGAAGACGATTTAAAAGTCCCTTATTGCAAGTTTAGAAGGGAGATAATTGCACAGAATTACTTTTCTGACCGATGAATCAACCCTAGACTGGACACATGTCTTATGGACAAAGGCACTAACAGTCCCGTTAGATGGGTGAAAATCTATTATATGAACGATAATGTGTTGGTAACATGAGCCGAAGACCTTGCTGGATTTTCCGATGTTAACAGATTGTCATCACTGTTGGCATTCGGAATCATATATTCTACCTTACCAACACATTATTGTTAATATTATAAAGATAAAGAGCTGTCTGCAACACTATTATATATAGAGAGAATCTATTATACATTTTAAAACAAAAGTATTATGACATGGGAAAAAATGTTAACCGTACAGAACAAAAGCGCATCTTTTCCATTGACGGATTGTTTTCTAATTTTCTAACAATGGCTAGAAATTGATTTAGTATAATCTGATCTTCAAGTATACATCTATGTAGATTATGTAAGTTATGATGTTTTATCTCCAAAATAATTTTATTTAACCAATTTTCACATGCCAAACAACGATACTAAAGTAATGCCGAATATATGTGCATGGGACGAGCCCCGATTTCATAACCTGCAACCTTTGAACTACGATTTCAATTGATTAAGCACAACTGAAATGCAAATGATTAATTTCCTTTATCTATAATAAAAAAGACATTTTATTACATTTTTAACATTTTATTTTGTCGAATCAAGTTTTGTTTTCAAAAATAAATAACCTATCTTAAGTCTACTTTATCCTTAAACCCATTTAAAACAGAACATTCTTCATTTTAAATACTAAAATTATGCTCTCGTTATTTTACAGGATTAACTGACGACATAAACGATCATTATATGTGTTCCAGACCATAAGCGTATTTGGACCGTGTGCGTACGGTCCGGACCATACGAGTATTTTTTCGAAATACCCATACGGTCGGACCGTACGCGTACGATCTGGCTGTTTCAAAGTCTTGCGTGTTCTTGGATAATATACAATGTATGCATGTATAATATTATTTAATGTATTAAGCTTTTATGTTTAGAATGAACTAAGATTTTCTAAAAATCGCAATTTTAAAGAAAATAGATTACCGTAATTACATTTTGAAGATTCCTATAAAATTGACTAATTAATTGAACGTTAGTTGAAATAGAGACAACTGAATAAATATACATGCGCGGAAATAGCACAGTGTTCCAAAAAAGAATTCCGTCTTTCCATGAACAAAACTTTTTATTGTAAAAAGGAGGTCTATGTATCACCTTTAAAATTTGTGAGAAAATGAGAAAATGTTTTTTTTTTTTTTTATTTCACTGCTTTTATAATTTCATATCAGTTATATTTGTAATTTGTTATTTTTATAAAGACCAAATAATTTATACGTTTTTCAGTGGTAGTTAGTGCTGTCAGTTTTGACTGTAACTTACTTCTTTGTTTGAATAACGAATGTAGTGTCTGTCTTTTTCTCATACGGTCTAAATAGACACGTATGGTCCAGCTCGTGGTAGACCGTACACGTACACCCATACCCGTACGTGTATGGTCCGACCAAACGTGTACGGTCGGACCATATGAGTATACGCATACGGTCCGGACCGTACGCGTGTGGTCTGGCACATATGCACAAAATAATGGCAATAAAAGAATTTTTGAGTGTTAGTAATACAATTTATATTTATATAACTTATTCTACATAAAATTATGTACATTGTTGTTTCAATTTTTATTAAAAGGATCAGAAGTGAGATTTAATTTATAGCAGTTTGTTAGATATTAATTCATTTGAAATATCTGTTTGCATAGTTATGGAATATCTGTGATTCTGTTTAAGAAGTGAGAAGGGAGGGAGAAGTGAAGATTTATTTACTCTCGGGAAATCAGTCAAGCGATGCCTCCGGGAAGTATGAATCCCCGGGTAAACAAACTTTCATATCTTCTTTATGCAATTGAATTAAATGTATAATATTGTACCTGTGATATGGAAATCGTGTTATTTGGAACGTATTGTCCGGAACAGTTATATTATGAGCAACGAAGCTGACAATAAAATACATTTTACATGTACTTTAAATACTTAGAAAACAAATATACAAGTTATGCAAAGTTAACAATGATAAGGTTTATTATTATACTTTATGCAAATTTCTTTTATTATCCATTTATTTCATTGGGCAAGCTGCATTTGTTAATTTTGACTAATCCTTAGTTAGCCCCGCCCATCCATAGCAACGGGTGTTAATGTCTAAAATTAACACCCGCACAGCCCGAAGTTTGCCGATCTTAAAAAATTAACACCCGCTCAGCCCGAAGTTTGCCGATCTTTAAAAATTAACACCCGCTCAGTCCGAAGTTTGCCGATCTTAAACATTAACACCCGCTCCGACCGAAGTTTACCGATTATTATTCCCACTTGAGAAAGAGTATAAAAACAAACCATGTGACATGTAATGTTATTTCTTTTCAATGTTCTTGTTCTAGTTATTGTTTTTAACGCTTTTTCAACTCGGCATGCAGTATAATAAAAATAATATTGCCCTTGGATGAAGATGTTAGGGCGATTAACACACTCGGTGAAAAAATTATCACCCTCCACTTCGTGTCGGGTGATAATTTTTTACCTCGTGTGTTAATCTTCCCTAACATCTTCATCCAAGGGCAATATGTTTATATTATCATATACTTAGGTAATATATGATTAAAACTTTACCCCTCGATAAAACCTGATATAATTTCAATAAAAATTGACGAAGCGGCCTGATAGGCATCGTTATCAACTGCTTCCGGTAATCATCGCACGCCTTTCCGTCATTACTCGGAAACTTTATCACAGCGGCAAGTTCGTGTATTTCCGTAAAAACGATAAACATTGCACACGATATAGTCATATCAAATAAAGTACAATAACAAAATACTAATACACGTAGTTGCATTTATAATCATGAATACGTTTTTCAGCTAAAACATTCTTTTGCAGTTAAAGTATATGATACAAATATCATTACATGTCATTTTACATTATCTTATCACATCCTTCATCAGCCCTTGGTAATAAAATTATCACGTTTGACGGCTCTCGGGTTGATATAACGACCTTGGGCTGATAAAGGGTGTGATATGAAACATGTCTTGTATAATTTACGATTATATAGTTGTCTTGGTTGTACACTTTATTTGCGAAATCATAAAAAGTGAATAAATAAACGTATTCACCTATTGGAGCTTAAACCAAATATTTACCGATACCATCAGGTGAATATTGGATCACAGGTCAATAAAAAAACGTATAATTCATCTCTGCAAAAGGCCGTAATTTTTTAGTTCTCATATAAAATTTTAATATAATACCATCATCATCCATTGTTTTAGATTATATAGGATTGTGCTCTCGACCAATCAGATAACAAAATTTCAAGTTGTCTTATTTGTGAAGAATATAAAAAATCATATTCTTACTAAATGATTATCTATTGTTTCAGATTATATAGGAATGTGCTCTCGACCAATCAGATAACAAAATTTCAAGTTGTCTTATTTGTGAAGAATATAAAAAATCATATTCTTACTAAATGATTATCTATAATGATTGTATTTAACATGCAAGAGTCAATAGCTTAAAACTACTTGAAGCATTCCTTTAGATTGTAATAATTCTCTGTTAAAAAAATGGATATCCACATCAAGATCAGCATTATAACACTTTATTTAATTTCCAACAAAAAATAAATCATACAGTAAAATACATCGCCAGATGGCTACAAAAAAAAAGATAAAAAAAAGGGGTGGAAGGCAAGAGTTTATTTTGTGTCATCCGATTATATATTTCATTTCTTATATACTATCAAAAACATTGGCGGATACAGATGAGGATTTCAGGGATTTTAACCAACTGTTTGCTGGAAATTTTTTAACGTTTTTTGTGCAGAATTTAGGCACAACTGACGAAGGTGAAAAAAGTAGCAAGTAACCCCTATTTTCTGGGTAAACCATTGGATCCGACTTTTTTCCAGAAGGTTGTACACATTTGGGTATAGGGGTGCAATTATCAGAATCATTCTGATAATTGTACTATTTGAATGATCATAGTAAAAAAATCAACGGAATTGATCAAAATTGTAATGTGTTCACACTTTAGTTCTCGGACGTTATGTTTTTCTTAGAAACATTTACTTAAAACATATTTTCATAGCTATGTTGAATAGTCACACCGAATAGGTAAAACTAAGATGTATGTTGAAAAGTCACACTAAATAGGAAATGCTATGTCGAATAGTCACACTAAATAGGTAAAGCTATGTTGAAAAGTCACACGGAATAGGTAAAGCTATTTTGAATAGTCACACTGAAAGCTATGTTGAATAGTCACACTGAAAGCTATGTTGAATAGTCACACTGAATAGGTTAAGCTATGTTGAATAGTCACACTGAATAGGTAAAAGCTAAAATATATGTTGAATAGTCACACTGAATGAGTAAAGCTATGTTGAAATGTCACACTGAATAGGTAAAAGCTAAAATGTATGTTGAATAGTCACACTGAATTGGTAAACTATGTTGAAAAGTCACACTGAATAGGTAAACGCTAAAATGTATGTTGAATAGTCACACTGAATTGGTAAACTATGTTGAAAAGTCACACTGAATAGGTTAGTTACACTGAATGCTATGTTGAATAGTCACACTGAATAGGTAAACAGCGGTAACAGCATAAGACAGAATATAATACGCATGATAATGCCACAGTAACTCCCGTTCTGAAGTGAAATTATCCAGGGCTTACAAATAATAATCTGTGATTAAGTAAATAATTCATCTCGGCACTGAACCAATTTATTTTCATTTTCTATTATGATTTAAGCTGCTTTTGAACCAAGTGGCAAATCTTGTACTACGTTGTAAACAATTTTGACTGTTTCACTTTTGATATGTTTACAGTGAAGTCACCTAAAGTGATGAGACAAACAGAATCATTGAAAATTACTAGTTAAACAGCTTGCCCTTTCACCCTTTTTAACTTTGGTGTATGAAATATTGTGATTGTCGAGTCCAAAGTTATTTCACTTTCGGGTATTCTGTTTTTCAATATTGTAGCCTTTCGTACAATTCAAGGTTCTTTTTAGAAAAAAAAATCAGAATAAAGATGGAAAGAATACTGAATACTTCACTTAAAATTTGGAATAATGCAACCTGTACTCACCGGCATCAGATAAATGAAGTACTTGAAGAAATATTGTATATAATATCCAAGTCTCAATCATAACTTTCCTGGTCATTTTTTTTTCTATCTTATACAAATGTTGTAAGAATATTGCCAAAACCTGATATGCAAAACATCTTCATATGAAAACTGTAATGCAATGAAAAAAAAGCGTTTGAATTTTAATTTATAGAATTTAATTATCAGTTATTTTTGATAAGTTTCAAGAGTTTATTCATTGGATCGGAAGCACCTCTTTCCCCCATTAATAATAAACGAAGTTCAATTGATTTTTCAAGGAAATATAATCCATCTTCACGTACCATATCAGATGACGACTGTTTTTATTAAAATACCGTATTAAGAAAATATATAGATTGACGTTATACAAAAGAATCGTACTTCACAACACAGAAATGCCAAATGCCTGTCATTAATTTTTTTTCTTTTAAATAAGTAATTATACATCTTATTGTTTGTGTTCCCTGCATATTAAATCATTTTTTACATGATTGCAAACATTTGATTAAAATAGAAGGCGCATGCGTTCCATTGTATCATGGTATAGTCAAATATTTTAAACTTTAGAGTTTTGATAAAAGCTGTTGAAATATTTGATAATATGCGCATACGCAGAAACTAAATTCACAGTAACTTCGGATTTTTTTGTTTTTTTTTGTTGTTTTTTTTTTTGTTATTTATTACTACTAGGCTGGTGCCTCTGTCGGTGGACTGTTAGTCCCTAGCTTCTCAGGTAATGCTGTATTATCTTAATTTTAATGCTTTTGGCGCCCCTAATATACCATTGTAGAGTTTTCTTAACATGGGTCTCTATGAATTTCAGAGGTAAAACATTCTTACTGGAGGTATGGCACGCCAAAGCCACCAAAATGAAATCATATAGCATTATATGTGAATTTTTGTGGTTTTGGTGCACATTATCAGACATATATTATCAGGTTTCCTCGTTACCTACTGATAAGTACTTTTAAATATTTTATACATAGGTCTCTATGAAAGAATGTTGTAATGATGTTTTATCTTAAGATAACATAGCATTACCCATTAATACAGCTTTATCTGCATTTTGTGGTTTTGGCGTGGTAGTAAATGTATTGTCTGTTTTCTAATATCAATCAATCAGACGTACTGTCTGTGGACAAACTGTATTATCTGATTTATCCTACTGTATTATCTGATTTATCCTACTGTATTATCTGATCTATGTTGCATCCAATCAGATGTAAATACATCAATGTCAATAACTTATCGAATTCACTGATCTTTTCAGATCAAATTATCAATTCTGAAAAACTATGTAATTATGTTCCTACAGAGAATTTTGGAATTCTCGCGTTTTGTTTACATTTCCATTTGCCATTTATAACGAATTTTGTATTTATGCTTGTATATTTTATTCTGTATTTTCTTTTTGTCTTTGTAAAATTAGTTTATGGCAATATAAAAAAATACAGTATCACAATATTTATCGTTAAAATTACCTGTCTCGACATCCATTTACCTGTTAGCGTTACATGAATGTATACTCTATGAAATATACATATTGTGGAGTCCGTAAAAAGATTCCCGGCCGTGCGAGAGATGTATGCTCTCTGTATTTTTCAGTTATGGTTTACTTGTGCGTAAGAGAATTTTTCATATGGATATACTATTCATACTTTCAAATTTTGGCATTTATTTTTGTATTTCGAAATGTAATCCTGACCACCTGTTTTAACTGCCCACATCTCACTATTTTATAACGCCAAGTTTTCTTACATTCGACTTGATGAGTGAACTATGGTTGTCTATATGTTGTAATCGTCCACTAGCTTAAGACACTAGTGCTTTTGTCGGGCAAAGGATGACAGTGAGCACTTTGCCAGTTTAATTGATGTTTGTTGACAATCCCGCACCCATGACCAATGATGTAGCGTTACTCGAAAATTAGCAAAGAATTCCGCTTAAACTGGTGCTAGGGGCCGTCTTGAACTTACTGATGTATGAGCAAAGTTCATTGTTGAAGGCCTCATGGTGACTTCAAGATGAAGAACAACAATAAAAACGTTGTTCCTTTGCTTGTTTTTTACCATATATTTGTAGAGACTTTGTCTCATGTGCATTTACTCCATATCCGTTTATTCACCATGTCAGCATGACATCTTCGCAGAATTAAGTGATTGTTTATTTCATCCAACACAAATAATTAAAATCGTATCAGCTACAAATTTGAAAATGTATTTTTCTTTTACATCCTGTTGTACAGAGACTTTCGCATTTAATCAGAATACAGAATTTAAAATTACATACATATTTTCACGGACCGAAAGAAATTACAAAGATACAATAATCGATAAATTGTGTTATTCTATAATATATAAATACTAATGGTAAAGTTGCATTGACATTAAATTCAATAAAAAGGGATATTCACTTGATAGAAAGGATATTCACTCCATGAAAAGGATATTCACCGCGGGAAACGTGACGTGCGACATATTTTTAGAAAAAAAAATGAAATCCCGTATTTATATCGTCCAGTCATATTGCTACGTAACATTGTCGAGTGACAACGTCATCGGCATCACTAGAAAAAGAATGGCTACATCAGAAGAAAAGACGAGTCGCTTTATCGATCAGCAGATGGAAAGCTGAAGACACTTAAAATACGTAAAAAGTCAGCGGAAAAGTCGTTCATACAAATCTCCCTACGGATGTCGACAACGCAAAGCGCAGAATAGTCGCGCATATATAGATGCATGGAATGACAAGGACGAACACCAGCATTCATTTAAAAGACAGAAATCATCGATTATTTATGATAAAACAATTAATTCTTTATATAAAGTTTTTTTTTAATAACGTCCGCTTGTTACATAAAAATGTCAATCCCCTCCCTTCTTCACATTCTCCCATTCGAAAAAAAGATAAAGGACGAAGTTGACTACACGGCGACAGCAGAATAATTCAGAAAATCTTATTCGTTACTAAATACTAGTAGTCCTATCACAAAAAGGTTGCAAATAACACGGATCGTTCTTTGAAAAAGGCACATATCACAGAACATATAAACCCTTTTTCGATTC
>MJUU01000534.1:0-10135 GCA_002080025.1 Modiolus philippinarum | reverse complement strand
CCCCCCCCCCCCCGAAAAAAACTGGAATATGTGTACATATTGCCATTTTCCCCCATGCCAAAATTATCCCCTTCATTTGAATATAAATGATCATGTCCATGCTTCACAAAAAAAATGTATATATGTCTTAATGAAATGTTTTGTTGCATGTAAAAAATATTTAAGCACTAACCCTGCATATTATGTATTCTGTGATTGCTGAACATGAACTAATTTGCGGATCCAGAGAAATATCCTTGGGTCTGACCAGCTTTTTAGCTCGCCTGGCTTTTGCCACCACTTGGTGTCCGGCGTTTTTACAAAGTGAAAAAAAAACAAATTATAATTTGTACAGAATTTAGAGAAACAGAAAAGGGAAAAAATGCGACGGGAGGACCGTCTCTAAAATGAACGATGACGTCGGGGGAAAAAACTGGCTCATGTCATCATTGAGGGGAAAAAACTGGACTGATCCAGTTTTTACCCCGTAAATTTGTTTGGGGAAAAATTGGATCATGCCAGTTTTTCCGGGGGAAAATTGGGATCGATCCAGAATTTTCCCCGGAAAGACTAGCATGGGGGAAAATGGCTACATGTATATGACACCGGATTTGACTACCAACTTTTACATTTTACCGGATCGACTCACTCACAATGTGACGGGTGCTGTTAACAGAGCAGGACATGCTTACTCTTCTGGAGCACCTGATGTCACTCTCGGTTTCACTGGAGTTCACACTATGACTGCTTTGTTTTGAATGTTGTAATTTCTATTTCTGTGCTTTGTATCTGTCTAACGTCATTGTAATCTGTGTCTAACGTCATTGTCATTGCCATATCTTTGGACTTCGATTTTTGTAAATTTCACTCCTTTGTTCCTTCGATATTCTACTGCCGTTGTTTCTAAATACTTTTCCCATTTATATTTGATTTTTGAAGTTTTTTACATTACCTGTTATCGGATTAGTAAGTTCATTACCTGTTAACTGGTAAGTAAGATAGTGCCCTATTACCTCATGATAAGAATGTTTTATCTGTGTAATTCATAGAGACCCATTTTAAACAATTTTCTATATTTATTTATCAGGAGGTAATGATATTTTTTCTCCGCCAAAACCACAAAAATTAAGATAATATAGCATAACCTGAGATAATGCTATATTACCTCTATTTTACCTCTATTTTGAATAATAGATTGCTTAAATGGGCTACAAACAATGATATTTTAACTGATGCTCAGTTTGGATTTAGGAATGGTTATAGCACTACAGATGCTGTTTTTTCATTGTATTCTGTAATACAAAATACTTTGTGTAAAAACAAAAGATTATATTGTTGTTTTGTCGATTATTTAAAGGCATTCGATTCTGTTGATCGTTTATGTCTATGGTACAAGATTGCCAGATTAGGTATTAAAGGAAAGCTACTTAGCGTTTTAAAATCCATGTACAGTTGTGTGAGAACATGCATAAGATTCAATGGTTTCAATTCAGAATTTTTCAGCAATAACATTGGGTTAATGCAAGGGGAAGTACTTTCCCCTATCTTATTTTCGTTATATGTTAATGATTTTGAAAATGAATTTATAAGTAATGGTAACAGTGCTATAGAATTTCAGAATATAACTTTATTCTTACTTATGTATGCTGATGATATGATTTTAATGTCAGAGACGGTCGATGGTTTACAGAATATGTTAAATACCTTATTTGATTATACTACTAAGTGGGGACTATCAGTTAATACTAAGAAAACTAAGATTGTTGTTTTTCGTAAGGGTGGTAATATAAGACCCAACGAAACTTGGGTATATAATGGTAGTAATATAGATATTGTAGATCAATTTTGTTATTTAGGAGTGTTATTTCACTATAATTGTAAATTTAATATTACACAAAAACACTGCGCCGAACAAGGGAGAAAAGCTATGTTCAGTATAAAGAAAAATACTTCATCTTTGTGTCTGAATACTTTTACAATGCTTAGTTTATTTGATACTTACGTATGTAGTATTTTGATGTATGGTGGAGAGATATGGGGTATGCACAAAGCACCAATGGTAGAAAAGGTTCATTTAGATTATTGTAAAATGTTATTAGGCGTTAAAAGGTGTACACCTAATGTAATGATATATTATGAATTGGGTCGAGTACCCCTATGCTGTGAGCGTAATTATAGAATGCTTAAATTTTGGTTCAAACTTCTCGCTTCAGAGAATTGTATTTTGAAGTCATGTTATAGAGAACTGGTATTGAATTGTAATAAATGTGCTAATTGGGCATCATATATCAGAAATTTGTTGTATAGTCTTGGTCTGAACTATTTGTGGGATAATCAGTTTGTATTAAATACTGACTGTTCTATTTTACCTATAATTCGTGTATACGTGGTGGTGAATTGCTCAAAAAGGGAACAGGATACGTGGGATCCGACTTACTTCTCAAATTGAAACCTGATAGCAGAGACCTCCTATCGGCATCGTTTACAATAGTTTCAGTTTTTACACTTCGATTTGCGTTATAAAAGATTTACTCTTCCACTTTAGAATTTTATCAAGTGTGTTGTAGTTATGGCGTAAAACATAAAAATCTTTTGAAAGTTTGCGGCGTGTTTAAAATCTCGTAACTTTTTCCAGCGACTTTTTTTTTGCTTTTATGGTATCAACTTCCCGTGGAATTTCTAGAACCAATGTAAATTAACTCACGTGAAACTGACGTTAATTAGTTTCTGAAAACTGCGGATCGATTTGCTTTCTTGTTTATTTATAGAAAAATAAATTTACATAGCATGGAATGTCACAGAATATTAGTAACATATAAAATACCTTAATACATCGACAAACGATTACCGAAGCAAAAGGTAAAGAAGAGAAATTCTAAAATCTAAAATCCAAAAGATGGCAATTCAGATTTAACACAAAATTAACAAAATGAATGAACGAATTAACAAGAACGCCACAAAACTAAAATCTTGAGATCGAACATATATTCTAACAAACAATCTGGCGTTTTATCGCATGGAGTTACGAATATTGAGGTTGTCATTTCGAATCTAGCTTGTGACGGCTCAAAAGGAACCAGTGAAAATTTTGTGGCTTTTCTATATATAGTAATTGGTAAAAAACACTGGATTGTGGCGAGAAAGCAAGGTGGCGTATGGTCACGGCTATTTTCAGGGCAATTTCACGGCATTTTACGATTTCAATTGTCACGGTGTGCTGTGAAATTTCAATGCAAATCCCGTGAAATGTTTTTTTTTTATCACAATATTTTCACAGGGTTTCCTTTTAAATGGAATTCAATTCTGTTCCACTTTTCGCAACACTAATATGTGGGAAAACATTAACGGCGTTTTTCAGAGCGAAACATAATGTAACGTCATTTCGCGCCAAAACCGGGAATGCTCATTTCTAGCGATCAAAAATACCAGTTTTCTCTCTGCAGTTTTTCAATAAGCACATAGACCCCCATTTTTAAGGCGAATTTTAGAAGAGTGATGTTTCACGGAGATCTCTGCGAATTATGAAGAAAAAATCAGTTCACAATTTTTTTCTGTGTGAAATTTTACTTAAGAGAAATGAACGTTTATTCTATAAATATATAAATATTTACATAAATGTCAATTTTGAAGCACAAATAATGAAATTTTGTTTTTAAATGTATCCTCACCTTTTTCAGAAATATCTCACGAACTTGGAGCAAAAGCATGGAAGTAATTAGCTTAATTTGTTTAAAAGTTATGACATTTTACATATTGCTGTAAAAATCCATTGCTGTAAAAATCCAATTTTTACGAAATATTTTGGAAAATGGTCAATTTTGAATCTCAATTATCTCGAAAACGAAATAATGAAGGTATACTTTTCTTTGCAGATTTGGAAAGAGCATGTCAGAATTTACTTTATTTCAAAATTTCACGAAAAAATCGGTTCAGGATCTTTACTGTATCGTATCCCCTTAATGAACACTGTTGAGCTAAGGGTGATTTATATTTATTCAGTTTGTAGCGCTTTAGGTTAATTGTTTCTCGCCAATTAAAATTTGTTAAACAATTGTCATGTAGGACAAATTATTAATACACTTGAATATGGTGGTACTTATTTATTTCAATAGATCAGGAATCCAGTTATCCGTCTGGTATTTTAGCCTTCAATTACACGAGAGTACCTATCTCGAAAGTCCCGTATTACGTATGCATAATTTAAGAAATAATTCATGGCAGGTATATGGTTATTGGAAATTTAATCATGGGCTGGGCCTTTATATTCGAATTTAACCCTGATATGACAGAAAACGGAATTTTCCATTCTGAAGCGACCTAAGAGAAGGCGGATTTCCCGTTTCCATTGCTGTCTGTATCTATGACGTCACAATACACAATCTGACGTTTTCAAACAGATGCAATTTCAAAATCCAAATCGAAAGCAAAACAATACACATTTACGTGTCTGAATTGCACTGTTAGGTTAGAAAATATCATTGACATTTATTTCCTTCACAAACTTTGACAAACAAAATCAAAAATATGGTTGTTTTGCGTCCCTTTTACTCTTATTCCGATACAATTTGCGCATGTGCGAAGTATATGGTTATAGAGTATTATACTGGTTGACGATTAACTAGAGCCATGTTAGAATCATAATTATACACTCGATTAATGTTACTTCCATACAGTACATCGGCAAACGAATACCGAAGCAAGAACGAGAAAAGGGGGAATTCTTAAATCATAAATCCAAAATCACGACAATTCACAGCCAACACGAATTGAGACAGTATGACAAATTAGACAAAACAAATAAACAAAAATGAACAAGAATGCCACAAAACTAAAGCAGTGTGAACCCTATAAGAACTGGCTCCGGAAGGGTAAGCGCGTGGCACAGTTGACTATATTTGTATTGACTTTATTTTGTGACCAAAGCATGTACAAAATGTATATATACATTACAGATATTCCAATAGGTGATTTGCCAATTACCGACTTGGTTTCCGGTCTTTACAATTTTCACTTTATCAGCATCACATGACTCCGGACAAGTTGCCACATTTACCGAAGAAACCCCTATAAATCAGCATTCTGACATTTGAAATCTATTGAGATATAAAACAAAACAAATGCAAATAGACACACAAAATGTCATTTTATTATTTTTCTGTTTTATAAAGTTCACCAAAGACGTTTACGTTGGAAACCACTCGTGTTTGTACGGTTTTGAGTTGCTTCTCTTTTCATTAGTTTGTAAACGCGAGGTCAAATTCGGTAATTCCGTTTGAATTGGCAAATGATCTATTCAAACGAAACGTATGAAACGAAGTTGTCCCTTTCTTGAGGTTTAAACGTAGTTCGACCTTGATAACTCAGTCGAACAACCCTCTAATTCGAGTTGTTTTCGTTTGTCCCTTGGGTGTTCGAGTCATCTACGTTCGATTGTATTGTATAATTTGAAAAAAAACAATGAATTGAATCGTTCTTATATACATGTAATGACCTTGGTTGTAAATAATGAATTACTTATATGACGTTCATGAACGGAAATCCAATTAAAATGTTTATAGAAATGTTATTGATAATTGATATTTTAATCAGTACCCTACCAAGTACTTTCATAATTATTACACAAATATACATCCATTTGTATGTTTGTGTTTATTCATAATATAATTTTGCTTGACATTATTCATACTCATCTCCCCGTAACGTGGATAATTGCAAATTATCAGTATAATGAGGCAAATTTGTTT
The DNA here is from genome assembly GCA_002080025.1 of Modiolus philippinarum. NCBI lineage: Eukaryota > Metazoa > Mollusca > Bivalvia > Mytilida > Modiolidae > Modiolus > Modiolus philippinarum. The sequence goes on along the minus strand of MJUU01000534.1, from coordinate 4,412 downwards.
TACTTATTATTAATTCATGAACAGTGACTATAATAAAAAAAAAAACAAGGGTGAATTGATGGTTGAAACAGGACAAGAAAATGCATGTATAAACTCGGGCTGAAATGTGGTCGCATATGGGTTCAAAGAATGGCTAACGGGTTTATTTACACGAACCATGGAAAAATAATGCCATATAATCAATGCACGAACCTAACGCATGTTTCTTTATTAGAACGGCTCACTGAGCGGAATAGATTATTAGCAAGCAAAGTCGCAGAAGATTGCTTTTTGGATTCAGATGATGAGCTGTAGAGTATTCGTTTGTTAAAGAACAAATATTGTATTTTTATTGTATTTATTTATTTTTTATTTACTTTCTTTTATTTTATTTATTTTATTTTATTATTATAATCATTATTTTTATAAGTTAAATTTCAATGTTATTTATCAGCGATGTAGCATAACTTTTAAATATAAAGTTATACAAAGCCGGCGAGAGATATTTGCTCTTTTTGATAGGATATTTGCGCTTTTTTAAAATGGACATTTGCGCTTTAATACCCCCGCCTTAAAAGGTGAGGGTATATAGGATTCCTCTTGTCCGTCCGTCCGTCCATCACACTTTAGTTTCCGGATGGCAAATTCTGTAAATTTTATGGTTTCCTAATGATAACTTGAGTTTGCTTTGACGTAAAGTTTTAATATTTTGTGATAATCTTTATATTTATAAAATACAGGTCAAGTTCGATTTTGATCCTGATCGAATTTTGCGTTCCAGGGTTATTATCCTTGAATAAGCCAAAATCTTTTAATTTTAGGTTTTCCGGATGATAATTTGAGTTTGCTTTGAGAGGAAATTTTGATATTTTGGGACAATGTTTCTAATTATAAAATTCGGGTCAAATCTGATTTTGACTGCGACCAGATTTTGTATTCCAGAGTTATTGCTCTTGATTTACGCAAAATCCACAAATTTATGGTTTCCGGATGATAACTTGACATGTGACAAACACGCACACGATACATAAAAAACTCCAGTTTATCAAGGAAAGGGTTTTTATTCCTGTCTACATCTTGATGTCGCCCGAGGTGAATAATATTCACCCCCTCCAGCGAGATCAAGAAGGCCCATAGCACTTCAGCGGAATTCTTGACAAAAATGTTGATCAACATCGATCGCAGCTAAAATATGTCATTGAAGCAACACATGTCGGGAGCGGTCAATGAGAAAAAAAGTAAAACCGGGCAATGTCTGCCTACAAATATTTGTCATTAAGCAGCCCGACGAAAGACAAAAATAAGGACAAAAACAACATCGAGAGACAATACGGGGTACATCGAAATAGATGGAGGCAAACCGTGCAGTGTAACTTAGGTTGAATAGGACAAAAATAGTCGTGTGTACAGATTATAACATTTTAGTAAAAACAGTAAAAATATAAAACAGCCAAATTGAAAAAATAAATGAATTAGTAAACGTATGAGAAATTCTAACACGAATAGACACGCCATAATTGTAATATTATAAGAGCATACACCTCAAGCACGGGGAGACTTTCTACGGACTCCACGCAGCACGAAAGACAAACTCTGCAGCAAACAGAAAAATATGAAAGGATATGGAGTGAATATTCATGTGACAAAAACGCACACGATACATAGAAAACTCCAGTTTATCAAAGACAGGGCTTTTTTTCCTGTCTACATCTTGATGTCGCCCGAGGGTCTTCAACCAGAGGTGAATAATATTTACCCCCTCAAGCGAGATCAAGAAGGCCCCTAGCATGCATATGAGTTTGCTATGAGAGAAAATTTTAATATTTTGGGACAATGTTTCTAATTATAAAAAACAGGTCAAGTATTATTTAGATAGAGATAGGAGTTTGCGTTCCCGAGTTATTGCCCTTGATTTAGGCAATTTCTGTTAATTTTATGGTTTCCAGATGAAAACTCCAGTTAGCTCTGTGGGAAAATTTTAATATTTTGGGACAGTGATACTAGTCATAAAATGCAGGTCAAGTTTTATTTAGATAGTGATTTTATTTTGCGTTCCAGGGTTATTGCCCTTGATTTAGGCAAAATCTGTAAATTCGATAGTTTCCGGATGATAAATTCCTGCAGCTACTAGGACTGCCTATGGGCGGGGGTATCTTTTGTGATCAGCAGATCACCTTTTCTAGTTTAAATGCACATTTGCGCCTTTTAAAATACACATTAGGACTTTTTAAAATCCACATTTGCGCTTTTTAAATGGACATTTGCGCTTTTTTAATAGGACAGTTGCTTTTTTGCGCTTCCCCCGAGAACCGGCTATAACTTTGGTCAGACTTCCTGTTGGATCGTTAAGTTTTGGGTTAACTCGTAAATGGTGCTATGCTAATATGACGCTCTTATCATCATGCTGAAAAACGTTGCAACGATACATGATTCACAACAAATACCAAAAACCGATCCGTGATCCCAACATGGTAACTAATATGCAATTATGGCATTTGAAGAAAGATGACATTCTCCGGATGTATTGATATTTTAAATTTTCAGTCCTAACATTTTACTCTCAAGTAGTATCTATTAAAAAAGAGATGCAGTGCATTTGTGGTGGTGAGCCTGACCTTGATAATTAAAGAAACAGGACTTTCTGCTCTTTAATATTTGATTTGACATTTTACATAATTTATGAAATGGTATGGACTTTAAATATTTTTATGTTCATAATATTGAATCAGATAATGTTTGATTTAAATATTCTGAGTACTTTTTGAAGAAATATACAAAGATTGACTATTTATTTGAAATTTTAAATTTGAAATATCACCCTTTGTAGTTAACAATTAAAACATTGTCAGACCCATTGTGCTACGATCGTTCGTGCGCGACCTTCAAAGTTGTTCAAAAAAGTTAAAGTTCTCCTAGTTATTGTGCTAGCATTCATTGCAATTCATCTGGTGAAGTTTATATATTAAAGAGGTCTGTATGTGCACAATTTGCAGGTGGTTTTCATAAACCCAAGCAAATGTTTAAATTTCGAAGTTTTTTTTCTGCATTAGTCTCTATTCTCCGGTGTAAATAGTGTATATGTAGACACTTTAGTAATTAAAGCTGAAAAGCGGCAAGCTTTTTTTTTAAAAAGCTTATACTTGTTTTAAACAACGGCAGTAGAATACCGAAGGAACAAGGGAAGCGATGACTACAAAAATCGAAGTCCAAAGACGTGGCAAAAACGGTAACAGATAAAAACAAAAACAAAACAAGGACGTAAGACAGCTACAATGCACGGAAATAAAAATAAAAAAATAACATTAAGAACTAAGGCACTCATAGTGTGAACTCCCATGAAAACCGGGAGTGACATCAGGTGCTCCGGAAGGGTAAGCATGTCCTGCCCCGCTAACGACACCCGTCACACTATCAGTGAGGCATATATTTTTTGAAAGATCTGTTTGGTTGCGGATTGGTTAATGCCATTTTCTAACCCTTAGACAAAACAGTAGTATATGAGCACAGTTCGTCTAATATTTGTGGTGGTGGAGCGTGGTGGAGCCGGAAGTGACGTCAACGGAAGTGACGTAGAGCGGAAGTGACGTGACGAAAGTCACGTGACCGAAAGCGGAAGTCACGTGACCGGATATAGACGTGTTTATGATGCGCATGCGCGACCGGAAGTGGCCCTTTTTGAGGCCCTACAAGTGCCTATTGACCGGAAATGACGTGTTGGAACAACACGTGACCCTGCAAGGGTCACGGTTGACCTTAGTGGAGCGCGCATGCGCGACCGGAAGTGGGCGTGTATCTACTGTAAGTAGCCATATTTCCCGGAAGTCGGTATGTTCCCTAGTCGGAACGACTCGGACATGGTCTTTCGGATGTTTTTATATGTTGCAACAATGTTCTTTATATATTCTTCCCTTTTCTGTCATTTCCTTCCTTGTCTCACCCTTTTTAGTGTTGGTATACCTTTTCAACCCCTTTTCAATGTTGTTCTGCAATCCAATGTTTAGACTAATACCCTTTTTTAAATGTTTTAATAGCGTTTTGCCCCTTTTCAGTATTGTTGTTTGTATTTCTTTCTTTTTCATCCAATTTTCTCCATAATCTCACTCTTTTAAATGTTGGTATACCTTTTCAGCCCCTTTTTCAGTATTGTTCTGCAATCCAATGTTTCACCTAATATCCAGGTGTTGTCATTCAGCAATTGTCGTTGTATAACTGTGGGTGTCTTCTATCAGGTCCGCGTTCGTCAAAGGGACATAACTCTTGGGAATACCAATGGGTTTTTGGGGTGTCTTCTATCAGGTCCGCGTTCGTCAAAGGGACATAACACTTGGGAATACCCATGGTTTTTTGGGTGTCTTCTATCAGGTCCGCGTTCGTCAAAGGGACACAAGTCTTGGGAATACCCATGTTTTTTGGGTGTCTTCTATCAGGTCCGC